>LR753779.1:90808-139228 GCA_902729485.2 Mus minutoides
ATATGCACTCACTGTTAAGCGGATATTAGCCCAGGAACCTAGAATACCCAAGATACAATTTCCAAAACACAAGAAAATCAAGAAAGTCCAACGCATGGATACTTCATTCCTCCCTAGAATAGGGATTAAAATATACATGGAAGGAAGTACAGAGACAAAGTGTGGAACTAAAATGAAAGGATGAACCATCCAGAGAGTGTACCACCCAGGTGGTCCATCACATAATCAGCCACCAAATGCAGACACTACTGCATATGGAGCAGGACATTGCTGAAAGGACCCTGACATAGCTTTCTCCTGTGAGGCTTTGACAGTCCCTGACAAATACAGAAGTGGATGCTAACAATCATCTATAGGGCAGAACATAGGGTCCCCAACGTAGGAGCTAGAGAGAATACCCAAGAGCTATAGGGGTCTGCAACCCTATAGATGGAACAATATGAACTAATCAGAACCCCCAGAGCTCATGTCTCTAGCTGCATATGTATTAGAAGTTGGCCTTGTTGGCAATTACTGGGGAAGAAAGGCCCTAGGTTTAGCAATGTTTGTAAGCCCCAGTACAGGGGAATGCCAGGGCCAAGTAGTGGGAGTGTGTGGGTAGGGGAGCAGGGCAGGGGCGGGGGGAAGGGTATAGGGGACTTTGGAGATAGCTCTTGTAATGTAAATGAAGAAATTATCTAATAAATAAATTTTAAAAAATGAAAAAAGAAAAGAGATAGAATAAATAAATAAACAAAGGAAGCAATGAAAAGGAATATCCAAGTAAAAGAAAAGCAGAACATGCACACATGAGCATAAATGACTCAAGCAACCAATCAGCAGATGAGAAAAATTCAAGTCTTGTCTCTGTAGTGGTTGTATAGGCAATAGTGCATGTTCACACACACACACAAAGAAGTAATATAGAGCAAAAATGACAAAAAAGAAGGAAACTTCATGAGTATGCAAAATAAGGAATTTCTGAACTAATCTGCATACATGATAAAGCAAGAAAACAAGAGCTATACATGTATACTGCTTCCTAATTTCTGCAAAAGAGCAAAAGCTTTGGTTATTATCTATCAAGTCCTTTTTCAGACTTTCTGTGCAAGTGTGATGATGTGAGCTCTCATACTCAGGAGTGGTGTTATGGTATGTATGTCTGTAAGGTACTATCACTGCCCAGTAAACTTTATCACTGGAAACATCTCTGAGTTAAAGATATCCTATGATTGAGTAACAATTCTATTTACTAATTATTCCAATAAACTCACAAACTCATTTTTATTTCTCCTGTTTTTGTCTTTAGTGTGAATGTTCTAACACCTGAATTATAACTCAATGTGACTATTCAGAGAGAACATCCTCTAATTCTCAGGCAACCTCTAAAGGTAGAGAGTATGTGGGAAATGTGAATTATTGAGTGTAGTAGCAACAAGACTACTCCCAGTTTTACATTTGGTGAAATTTTCACACTCTAAAATGGATGGATTCCATCTATTTGAAAATCTACAGTGCACATCATTCTCATTCATATTTTTTATTGTATTCTACAAGTGAGACTCTCAGCTTTGTAAAGGATGGGCTAACAGACATGCTAATAGTAAGTTTTCCATAGGACAGACCATTGTTGTTCTATAAAGCCAGCTGCTTCTCAATAATACAGTACGCATCGCTATTGCCAAATCTCAAGGGGATTTTCTCATTTCTCTACATTTTTTTTAAAGAGCATTCTTCTTTTCAGAAGAAATATTGACTGAGAAATAGATATAATTTTTTAAAAGTCCG
This sequence comes from Mus minutoides, assembly GCA_902729485.2. Classification (NCBI taxonomy): domain Eukaryota; kingdom Metazoa; phylum Chordata; class Mammalia; order Rodentia; family Muridae; genus Mus; species Mus minutoides. The sequence continues at coordinate 92,576 of LR753779.1, forward strand.
CCAGGTGGTGGCATTGGCAGAAGACTTAAAGGAAAAGTAGGAACATGAATAATAGACATTCTTGGTAATGGAACATAAAGAAATCAATTTGGAAATAGGTTGGGACTTTTTCCCTCCTGGAGAGTTTTTTGTTTGTTGGTTTGGGTTGGGTTGGGTTCCTTCTTGTTGTTTGTTTGTTTGTTTGTTTCTAACAGTGCCAAAAGTTAAAAAAAATAGTCTACTGAAGGAGAAAGTCTTTATAATCTTACCCAGCTATGAATCCTGTCTTCTCAATAATGGTGCAGTCAAGATGAGCATTCTGGTACAACAGTGGCATGGCTGTTATAGCGGTAACTACTTTCTGATTGGATTTGAGGCCCATACCACAGGACAGTACTATAAATCCGGTCAGGAGGCCATGGCTGGAGAGGTCACAGGCTCTAGGTAGAAACCTATGACTGGTGTTTTGGTAAATGATCATGCTGCCAAACTGCCTTATACGTACTTACATTTATATCCAGAGATTTTTGTTGCCACCCTCAGTTAGGGTGTGGCTAATGCAGACTTAAAACCAGTCAAAGTGCTGAGAGTAAGTGGTGGTTATGTGCTTGACTCTAAAGGGATGCCTCTATTACTCTCTCCTAAAATCAAGGGACACCATGGAGGAAGGTCCAGAAAAAGCATAAGAGACAGAAGAAGGGAACATAGGCAGCAGCAAACAAGTCTTCTTGATGTGATGTAACATTGTCCTTACTACTTACTCTGTTTGTGGTTATCTACACGAGGCCTGCACAGATTCTGCCTATCAGCATTATATCATGGATTGAAGAGGGGCCCAGGAGGCCCTACCCATCCCTGAGGGACAATTTGCAGTTAGATGTTGCTAAGGAGAGAGTGTCCTTTGTAGAAATGATGAGCTGCCGGAGTAAACAACTTCTTGGCAATGCCTGTACAAAGGACTGAAGTTAAACTCAACGGGTCACACACACACACACACACACACACACACACACAAAGAAGACATGAACGTAGGAAAAGTTTTTGTAGGTAAGAAGGTGTACTGGCTGGTTTTGTGTGTCGACTTGACACAGGCTGGAGTTATCACAGGGGAAGGAGCTTCAGTTGGGGAAGTGCCTCCATGAGATCCAGCTGTGGGTCATTGTCTCAATTAGTGATCAAGGTGGGAGGACCCTTTGTGGGTGGTGCCATCTCTGGGCTGGTAGTCTTGGGTTCTATAAGAAAGCAAGCTGAGCAAGCCAGGGGAAGCAAGACAGTAAGTAACATCCCTCTATGGCCTCTGCATCAGCTCCTGCTTCCTGATCTGGTTGCGTTTCTGTCCTGGTTTCCTTTGGTGATGAAGAGCAATGTAGAACTGTAAGCTGAATAAACCTTTCCTACCCAACTTGCTTCTTGGACATTATGTTTTTTTCCAGGAATAAAATCCCTGACTAAGACAGAAGGCTTTCAGTGAGAGGAGAGTTAATGAAAGAAGAAGTATCAATGAATTTAAAAATGAAATACAGCAAAAAACAAAAACAAAAACAAAACCAACACCCCCTGACATTTTACTATTAACTGAAGTATTTAAAAATAACATCTGTAGATGAGACCGTGGAAAGTCATTTAAATGTTTTCTTTGCATTCTACTTGAAGTTTTCAATAATAAATTTTATAATATTTCATTTTTTTAAATAAAGAGTGGGACCGAAAAACATGCTTGCTACCAAGGCCAAACATTAGAGTTTGATTCTCCAGACCTACACGGGGGAGAAGAAAACCAATACCCAAGTTGTCCTCTGAGTCTGCCTGTACGCTTGGCAAGTGTGTGTGTGTGTGTGTGTGTGTGTGTGTGTGTGTGTGTGTGTGTGCATCTGTCTGTCTGCCTGTCTGTCTAGCTTCTCTTCTTTTATTTATCCCAGCATATGATAAGGTAAAGACTCCCCTGCAAGACTGCTTTATTCACCAAGGGATGGGGGCACGTGCTGGCTCCCAGAATCTGCTTCTCCTGGGAGGATTAATTTATATTCTTGCACTTATCCAGAATTGCTGTCTTTGAGCCAAACACCCATGAAGGAGAATAAAAATTTCATCTCTGAAATTTGATATCCTTTCTAATTAATGTGATTACATATAGGGATACTAATTAGATTGATATAAAACTGACGGCAGCACCAATGAGCATACGTATTGATACTTAATAGCACCCAATGAAAGAAAGGAATGAATCAGAATGATCCGCAAAAGCAGCTTATCTATAGCTCTAATAAATGTATTCATGTTAATGAAAGCTTGATTGGCTTAAGCCGCTGCTATGAAGTGCTCAAAGTTTATGGAATGATTCAATTACAAATATCTATACTAAAGGCAACACAGGCTATTTTTGTACTCAAAATTAAAAATAATTCTACTTATGATTACGGCATGTGTTGTGAGAGGGTCTGTAGGAAGATAAACTTTTCTGATACACACTAAAATTGTAATATTTAAGGTTGGATTTATTAAGGCCACAAGCCAGATGTTCCTGGCTGCTTGCAAACACTCTGCTCTGGGTTTATTCACAGAAATTTAATACCAGGAAGAACAATCAAGTGATTCACGAGGTCGGAGCATTGAGGTGGTGGCAGTCCTGAGTGTAAATCAGTCAGTTTGTTTATTGAGAAATAAGAGGTCTTAAAAGATTTAAATTAAAAATTAAAACCTATAAGTGCATATTAGGAAAGCACAAAGAAGGAGAATGTGAGTAAAACTCCATTCAGGGCTTTAAGTGATCTCAAAACACAGTTTTTAATATCCTTTGTTGAGCCTATCTTTTAGTCATTTCAACCAAGGAATGGAAAACCTATTTTTGTAAAGTTATTTAGATTTTCCAGCAAATGCATATTGGATAACTGTGTTATATTTTAATGTTCAAACATAATTTTTATTTTTTATTGAAAATATAATTTTTCATAAAATATATTCTGGCCATAGTTTTTCCTCCCTCATCTCCTCCCAGATCCTCCCCACCCATCCAACTCCATGTTTCTTTAGAAGAAAAAAAAGGCAAATTAAAAAAATACAAACTAGCCGGGCGTGGTGGCGCACGCCTTTAATCCCAGCACTCGGGAGGCAGAGGCAGGCGGATTTCTGAGTTCGAGGCCAGCCTGGTCTACAAAGTGAGCTCCAGGACAGCCAAGGCTATGCAGAGAAACCCTGTCTCGAAAAACCAAAAAAAAAAAAAAAATACAAACTAAAATTTTAAAAATATAACAAGAAATGAAAGAAAAATCAAAAGAAACATATACACACAGAGAGTCATGCATGCACACATTGTGCATAGACACAGACACACATGCACACACACAATCAAAACTCATCAAAAAAATCAAAATTCAAAAATATAATATAAGAGCAAGAAAACTAATAAGTTTAAATAAAAATTAATACCCAAACAAAGGCATATGAGCTGCCTCCCCTAAGAGAAAAATCTGAGAATATATTGATGTTTGCGGTTGTCCTTCACTGTTGGGCATGAGGGCTACCCTTTAGTGTAGTTTGTAGACACAGTGCGGCTCCACTGAAAGAATTTTCCTTTGTAAGCAGTTGTCAATGGTAGATCTCTTCTTGCTTGTAAACGGAAGCGTGTGTCCTCTTGCCCCACTTATGCTGGGTTCTCATCTGGCTTGGACTTGTGCAGGCCCTGTGCATGCTGTCACAGTCTGTGAGTTCATATACGTCAGTCCTGTTGTGTGTGAAGCACACGGTTGTTTTCTTGGTGTCATCCATCCTTCTTGGCTCTTACCGTCTTTCTGACTCCTCTCCTGAACAACTCCCTGAGCCCTGAGGGGCGATGCTGGATAAAATCATTCCGTTTAAAGCTGAGTGTCCCAAAGTCTCCCTCTCTCTGCACATTGTCCAGCTGTGGGTCTCTGTATTTGTTCCCAACCTCTGTAGGAGAAGTGGCTTTGATAGTGGCTGTGTAAGACATCTCTTCCGTCTCCCTCTCCATTTAACTCTCCTATTCCAGTCTTCCCACTGTATCCCCCAAACTATATACTCTATTTCCCTTTCTAGGGAGATCCTTCCCTCCCCAGAAGTCCCTTACTCTATATGTTATATGTAGATATGGTTATATGGATTGTAGCATGCCTTTTGAAGACTTAAAAGTTCACATCTACATATTAGAGAAAAATATACAATATCTGTTTTGGGGAGCCTGGATTACCTCACTCAGGATGACTTTATTTTAATAGCTTCATCTATTTACCTGTGAATTTCATGATTTCATTTCTTTAAAGAGCTGAGTAAGATTCCATTGTGTAAATATACCTCATTTTCATGATCCATTCATCAGTTGGTGGACATCTAGGCTCTTTCCAATTTCTGACATTATGACCAAAACAGCGAAGAACGTGGATGAGCAAGTGTACAGCTGTAGCCTGATGTAAGTCGTTCAGGTGTATGCTCAAGAGCTTGTAACTGGATCTGCAGGTCGGTTGTTCCCATCTCACTGATTTCCACAGTGACTGTAAGTTCACACTCCCACCGGCAGGGTAAGTGTGCTCATTCCACAAGTCAGCATGAGTTGTCATTTGTTTTATTGGTCCTGGCCATTCTGATGTAAGATGAAATCTCAAGGCACTTCTGACTTTCATTTCCCTGATGACCAAGGATGTTAAACATTTTCTTAAGAGTTTCTCAGCCATTTGTGTTCATGTTTTGAGAACTCTTGGTTAGTTTTCTTGCACCAGTTTTAAGTTGGATTCTTTGTTTCCTTGATGTTCATTTTTTTAGTTCTTTATCTATTTTAGATATTAGTCCTCCATTGAATGTGTAAGTGGTAAAGACCCCTTTTCACTCTGCAGCCTGCTGCTTTGACTGGATGATGATGTCCTTTGCCACACAGAAGCTTTACAGATTCATGAAATTCCACTTACTAATCATTGATTTTAATGTGACTGCTATGTGTTCAGAGTCTTTTCCTGTACCAGTGAGCTTGAGAGTATTCTCCACTTTATTTTCTATCAGATTCAGGGTATCTGGCCTTATGTTGAGGACCTTGATCTACTAGGGGATGATCCAAACATACTATTTAAACCGTCTAAAATATATACTAAACCCATGAGCAATACTTTCAGTATACAGTAGTTAGTAAATATTCTGACAGGTATTTTTTTCACCAACAAGAAGTATCAGCCATGTAGTTGACATTTTCTTTCAGCTAGTTTTACATTTTATTCTTTATTAGTAAACTAAGTAAAAACGTAACGTTCAAATTATCTATACGTGCTAGGCTTCTGTCTGCAAACATAGCAGAGTATCATTAAGTGTCAGGGGTTGGCTTTCACCTATTGGGTGGGTCTTAACTTGGGCCAGTCATTGGTTGGCCATTCTTTCAATCACTGCTCCATCTTTATTCCTGTACTTCTTGTATGCAGGACAAATTTGGTTGAAGGTTTTGTGAGTGGTTTGGGCCCCCCCTCCCTCCACTGCTTTGATAGAGGGTAGAGATCTCAGCAAGATCTCACCTAGGGTAGAGATCTCACCCCATAGACTCCAAGAAGCCTCCCCTGTCCCAGAGATGCCCCAAACTGATTTCAGTTCTCTCTCACAGGCGTTCCCACTCCCCACTCCTGATTCCTACCTCTGCGCCCCTCCCTAGCCCTCTTCCTTCCGTCCAGTCCCTCTGCGCCCCTCCCTAGCCCTCTTCCTTCCGTCCAGTCCCTCTGCGCCCCTCCCTAGCCCTCTTCCTTCCGTCCAGTCCCTCTGCGCCCCTCCCTAGCCCTCTTCCTTCCGTCCAGTCCCTCCTTCCATTTACTTTAGATGTCTACTTTATTTCCCCTTCTGCATGAGATTCAAGCATCTTTTCTTGGGCCCTCCTTGTTACTTAGCTTCTTTGGGTCTGTTTGTAGGTTGTAGCATGATTATCCTGTACTTCATGGTTAGTGTCTACTTATAAGTGAGTACATACCATGTGTCTTTTTTTCCTGGGTCTAGGTTACTTCAATCAGATTGATATTTTTTAGTTCCATCCATTTGCCTGCAAACTTCATGATGTCCTTGCTTTCAATAGCTGAGTAGTATTCCATTGTATAAATGTACCTTATTTTCTTTATCTACTCTTTGGTTGAGGGACAGCTGGGTTATTTCCAGTTTCTGGCCATTACAAATAAAGCTATTGGACATAGCTGAGCAAGTGTCCTTGTGGGGTGGTAGAGCATCTTTTGGCTCTATGCCCAGGAGTAGTAGAGCTGGGTCTTGAGGTGGAACTATTCTCAATTGTTTGAGAAACCTGCACATTGATTTCCACAGTGGTAATACAAGTGTGCACTCCCACCATCCACGGAGGAGTGTTTTCCTTACTCCACATCCCTGCCACCATGTGCTGTCAGTTGAGTTTTCGATCTTATCCACTCTGATGGATATAAGATAGAATCTCAAAAAATAAATTATGTGTTGTATTTTTAAAAGCCTGCAAATGAAGATGTTCTTGGTTATAAAATACAATATGCTGATTTTACATATTGATGATATATTGCTCATATTAAACTAATCTTTTCACTTTTTGTCTAATGAAAATATACAAAACAATGAAACATGAGAAGGGAAATAGTGGCTTCATTAGTATAGTACTATTAAGTAAATTTTAAAATTAATTTATTTTTTATTCTTTAATCCTTTTTTACAGTCCAGACTTCATCCCCCTTCAAGTCTGCCTCACCCCTGCACTGCTCCCCATCCCATACCTCTCTCAACCTCCTGTCTCCAAGAAGATGTTCTCACCCCCACCCCACCCCACCAGGCCTCCCCACTCCCTGAGGCCTCAAATCTCTCAAGGGTTAGGTGTACCTTCTCCTACTGAGACCAGACCTGACAACAGTCCTCTGCTGTATATGTGTTGGGGGCCTCATAACAGCTGGTGTATGATGCCTGGTAGGTGGCTCATTGTCTGATAAATCTAGGGGGTCCAGGTCAGTTGAGACTGCTGGTCTTCCCATGGGGACACTCTCCTCCTCAGCTTCTTCCAGCTTTCCCCCAATTCACCCACAGGGGTCTCCAGCTTCTGTCCATTGGTTGGGTGTAAGTATCTGCATCTGACTGTTTCAGTTGCTTGTTGGTCCTCTCAAAAGGCAGCCATGCTAGGCTCCTGTCTGCGAGCACAACGTAACAGCAGTGATAGTGTCCGGACCCCAAGGCCTCCCATTGAGCTGGATCCTAATTTGGGACTATCACGGGACCTCCTTTCTCTCATGTTCTTCTCCCTGCAGTTTCTTCAGACAGGAACAATTATGAGTCAGAGATTTTGACTGTGGGATGGCAACCCCATACCTCCACTTGAGGTGGATTCTACAAGCTCCCCCTCCCCACTGTAGACCACTTCATTCAAGGTCCTTCCCTTTGAGTCCTGAGAATCTCTCACCTCCCAGGTCTCTGGTACATTCTAGGGGGACCCCTCACCTCCTACCTCCTGAGGTTGCCTGTTTCCATTCTGGCTTCAATATTGTTTTTCCCCTCTAATACCTCATCATGTTCCCCCCTTCCCCTCCCTGTCCTCTCTCATACCCAGACCCCTCCCTCCCTCTGCACTCCCTCCTCCGTGACGTCTTTCTCCTCCCTCTCAAGTGGGATTAAGGCATCCTCACTTGGGTCCTGCTTGTTAACCTTCTTGAGTCCTGTGGGTTGTTCTCTGGGTATTCTGTATTTTTTGCGCTAATATTCACTTATTAATGAGCACATACCATGCATGTTCCTTTTAGTTTGAGTTATCTCACTCAGGATGATATTTTCTAGTTGCATCCACTTCCCTGGTTCATGATGTCCTCATTCTTAGTAGCTCAGTAGTATTACATTGTATAAATGAACCACATTTTCTGAATCCATTCTTCCATTGTGGGACATCTGGGTTGTTTCTAGCTTTTGACTATCACAAATAAGGTCACTATGAATATAGTGGGACATGTGTCCCCATGGCCTGGTGGGGCATCTTTTGGATATATGCCCAAGAGTGGTATAATTGGGTCTTCAGGTAGATCTAGTTCCAACTTTCTGAGGAACCTGTAGATTGATTTCCAAACTTCCAGAGTTGCTGTACCAGTTTGCAATCCCACCAGCAATGGTGGAGTGTTCCTCTTTCTCCACATCCTCACTAGCATGTACTGTGTCACCTGAGGTTTTGATCGTAGCCATTCTGATTGGTATAAGGTGGAATCTCAGGGTTGTTTTAATTTGTATTCCCCTAATAACTAATGACTTTGAACATTTCTTTAAGTGCTTCTTGGCCATTTGAGATTCCTCTGTTGTGAATTCTCTGTTTAGTTCTATACCCCATTTTTTGATTGGGTTGTTTGGTTTTTTGGTGGTTAGCTTCTTGAGTTTTTATACGTTTTGGATATTAACCCTCTATCAGATATGCGGTTAGTGAAGTTTTTTTCCCAATGTGTAGGTTGCTGGTTTGTTCTATTGACTATGTCCTTAGCTTTACAGAAGCTCTCCAGTTTCATGAGGCCCCTTTATTACTCTCTTTAATGTGACAGTTCCATGGTCCTAAACACATATATTTGTGCAATTATCACCAGCTATCTTTAGAACCTATTCATATTTTCCACTGTGAAACTTCAACACATGTTCTTTGAAATGAGCCTTGGTGATGATGTAGAGATGGTGTGAATTGGGGGCCTTGAGATAGACCAATTTAGAGGCTCATTCGAGAACTAGAACAATAGCAATGGGTAGAGAGCATTGGGATAGAATAGTGGGAAGTAAGATTAGATAGGTGCAGATGTGCTTATCAGATAGATGTGAGCCATACCATGTGGCCAAGGGAGTCTGTGATGCTTCTCATTCGGACAGTGGGTAGAACTCTGACTCCAGATTCCAGAACATAGAAAGATGGATGGCTGGAAAGGATTGCAGAGCCTAGAGTGCTCTGAACTTGTAGAGTCTACCACTGAGATGGAAGGTGAAGAACCTCAAATGCATCTGCATGAGACTTGGTCACAGAGGAGGCAGACAGACTCTTAGAAAGGATTTCACTTTTCTGTCTATAGACAAAAATTAACAGAAAATAATTATAAAATACACCAAATAATCTTTAACATTTTTATTACTACTATTATCTTAAAGATTTATTTATTTTATGTGAACACACATTTGCCTGGCTGAGTTTATGTGCACCACATGTATTTATGTGTACCACATGTATTCATATACACCACATGTATTCATGTACACCACATGCATTTAGGTGTACCACATGTATTTAAATACATGTGCATGTATTTATGTGCACCACATGTATTTATGTGCACCACATGTATTCATATACACCACATGTATTCATGTACACCACATGCATTTAGGTGTACCACATGTATTTAAATACATGTGCATGTATTTATGTGCACCACATGTATTTATGTGCACCACATGTATTTATGTGCACTACATGTATTTATGTGCATCACATGTATTTGTATGCACCCCATGTACTTATGTGCACATGTGTATGCAGGATTCCATGGAGGCTTGAAGAAGGCATAATATCCCCTGGATCTAGAGTTCTAGGCAGTTGTAAGCTACCATGTGGATGATAGGAACCAAACCCAGGTCCTCTGCAAGAGAAGTCAGTCCTCACTCCTAACTACTGAGCCATTGAATCATCTTTCTGGCCTCTATTAATAGAATTTTTAATTGAAAAATAATTATGGATGTGGGGTGCAATGTTTTGACACATGGATACACCATATAATGATTAAATTGAGCTAGCTAACGTGTATCATCTCACTTTCATTTTATATAGAGAGATATTTTATGTAAGGAAAATTTATTCTCTTAGGAGTTTTGAAGGCTAAGTACATGCTTTTTAGACACATTTATTCTGCTGTGCAGAGCAACTCACAAAATTGTCCTAGGTGTCTACGTGAATCTTTGCATCCTTTGGGTATAAGGAACTAAACAGAAAAGTAGACTAATATCTGAAAAGTCATTTTACAGAAGGAAAATGACTAACGCGAACAAGAACAGATGTTCAAATCAATTAGTACGTGTATAAGCATAACATGAACAAGTTCACACCCCTCAGGTTGGCAAAAATCATAAGTTTCTAGACGTGAAACAAGATTTGTAGGGAAAAGGATATATGAACACTCATCTAGCCATGCCTAGAATATCCACACCTTGCCTTTGACACAGGATGTGGTCAAACCAGGATGAAGTAAATAAGAATATGCATTGGTCTTAACTTATTTTAACATTTTAAAACATTATTGATGAATTTAATTTTCTTCACAAATCTGTAAAATGAATAAATATATGGCTAACATTTTGGCTTATCATCCTGTAGTTTTAATTAGTTAGTTAATTAATTAACTTAGTTGTTTTGTTTTGTTGTGTTTTGAGACAGGATCCCTCTGTGTACCTGTATGTCCTGGAACTCACTATGTAGACCAGGCTAACCTCCAGCTCACAAAAATCCACTTGCCTCTGTCTCCCAAGTGTTGTGATTAAAAGCATGCAACACTATGCTCAGCCTTCTTCAGCGGAAAAAAAAATATTTAGAGAGGGAGGCATATGACAGCAACCATGACACTAAGAAGCTGAGGCAGGAAGGAAGATTGTGAGTACAAGGATAGCCTTGGCTTACATAGTAAGTTCCAGACTAGTCTGGGCTAAATGATAAGAGGTTGTCTCCAAACATGAAGAACTAGAGATGTAGTTCTGAGGCAGAGTGCTTGTGTAGCACGCCCACAATCACAAAATAAAAAGAAGATTGGTGTCAATATGTGAAGATTGCTACATATTAAACTACATACAATTGACTTTCCTTATGGCAATGTATATACAGTATATGTTACAGCATAAATTACACAAAATATTTATAAGGACATATATTTAGGAGAAAATTTAATCATAGCATACATCTCCATATTTTTTTTTAATCATTAGAATATATTTCTTTTTCTTCCAGCTTTATTTGTACAAAGAATACATAAAATCGTAATGTAGGTATAGACATTTTGATATGTAGAGACATTTCCAGGATCACCACTGTCAAGCTATTTAGAATATGCACTGACAGTGTGTGCCTGTGCGTGTGTGTGTGTGTGTGTGTGTGTGATGAACTTAGAGTCTACTAAGTAACTGTGTTTTGCAGTGTTATTTCTAGCTACAAGGCTCTATATTAGGATCCCAGAGTTCACTCCTCAAGCCTTACGAAAACTTTCTATCCTTTGACCCACAACTTCCTGTGTCTGTTCTTCCACCTCCTGCAACCCTACCCATGCTTGGCTTGTGAGTCTGACTGTGTGCATTGCACCTATGAGGTGGTGCAGTGTTTGCCTTTCTTTTCTCTGCTTTTTTCCTTTCCTCTCAGTGTAACCTCCCGATGTTTACTGCGGCCTTGTTTATGTAGTAGAGTTGGAGGCAACCCAATCTTTAATGCTGGGGAAATAGGAAAATAAGACAGGGAAGATTCTACAAGGGAGTTATAAACAACGAATTTGAAGTGTGCCCAGAGAGATTTAACACGCATATTGCTCAAGAACAAGAAAAGGAAAGGAAAGGAAAAAAGAAGGCCCATAGCTCAATTCATTCTGTATAACCAAACCTTAAACCTTACATAGTCTACAACAATATATGTAAATGTAAGGTTACAAATAGTGTAAGCCAAATAAACCCTTTCCTCCCCAACTTGCTTCTTGGTCATGATGTTTGTGCAGGAATAGAAACCCTGACTAAGACANCCTTACAGAAGGAAGATACTGGAAACAGAAAAGTGTTTAGTGAGTTGGGCTCAGGCATCAGTCAGTTCTTGGAACTTTAGCTCCACCCAGTTTTTTAAAATTAATTAATTAATTAATTTATCGATTTACTCATTTATTATTTAGTGCTGGTTGAAATCACAACCTCACTTATGTTAAGCATATGTCCTACTACTGAATCAGCCTCCTAATCCCCCACAATTATGAGCCACATCCTTTTGTTTTTATTTGTTCACTATCGTTGGCTTTCTGCAGACAATCTCCCTTGTAGCCCAGGCTATCCTTGACTCACAGTACTCCTGCTTTGGCTCCTTGAGTACTTAGATTACCAGCAAACCTGGCATTAGCTACAGTCTCTTACTTTCACTCTTTGTTGATCTCATGTTTTGAGGTAATAACTTGTTGCTGTGTAACTCAGGATAGCCTCACAAAGAAGTATGCTGAATGTGGTGGGTAACCAGCAGTCACCAACACTTGATAATAAGCAAGGACAAGAAGGGACCTTATGCCTTCCTCCCTGCCCCAGCACGGCCTCTGGTGCACACTAGGCAGACAGCTTACTTTCTAGATTTGTGAATGGTAGCTATGAACAAATGAGTGGATGGCTGAAGGCAGAGAGATGGCAGGCAGCAAGGAAGATTCTGCTCCCTGCTTAAAGTGAAGCACATCAGGGTTCAGCTAAGTTCCCAGTGTTAGTCCTGCTCCTCCCCAGACTGCCTCCCCTCTGTTGAGAGTGACGGTCCTATGCCTGTGGATAGAGTGTGTTCTGGGGGGATGATCACTGCCTGATATGAGAGATGATATCAGAGATTAGTTAACCGTATGGGCTGGGTCCCATGGGAGGTGTGTGAAATGAATCAGATTAAACAAAATTGATAATGTGAATGCTTAATCAAACAGACAAAGGTAGTCTGCACAGCTAATTAGGGGCAAATAGAGCGTCCCTCTTGTACCTCATTTAACTGACAAATTGTGCAGACAGTTTTAATGGGAGTCTGTTTAGCAAAGAGAAGGCTGTATCGTTGACAGCTTGGCGAAATGTGGTTTCTGTAACACCACATGATGCTTATGGAAATGAGCCTGGTGCAGCTGAGCTCTGAGCAGTCCTGGGTTGTGCAAATCCCAGCAAAACGGACCTTTCACAGCCCGATGGTCAGGGAATTCTTAAAGGAAAAGAACACATTTTTAAATGTTAATATTTGAAGAGGGCAAAGGGCTTAAAGTTAACATTCAGTGAAATGTGGCATTACCAGATTGATGCAGAGACCAAAATGAGCATAAGGTCCTGACAGGAAAAAGAGCCACCATTTATATAGTGAAGAAGCTGTGGCATTTGCTAGGCACACCGCACTAGACCAAGAAAGACAACATACGGAAAGTGGAATGGCCCAACATACGGAAAGTGGAATGGCCCAAAGTCAAAAAGTGCATCAAGATTACAAACACTTAAATTACGTGAGAAACTTCCAGAAATTTTACTATGTCTTAAGCAACATCTAAGCCTATTACTTCCATTCTGCCCCCCAAGCCTCAATAAGCCCCATTTCTCCTTGGTTTTCAGATGAAACTACCTTCCTTTCTTCGCACTGGCTTGTCTTTGGACGTGTCATGTGGTTGGAGGGATTTCGCAGTTCACGCATGCTCTCGGGAACTGATAGTTTGTGTACTTGGCTGGTGTTAGTCTCCGGGGTTTCAGTGTTCAGAAGCGGTAACGTGAGCCTCACAGTACGCACTGTCATAGCCAGCGTTTGCCGCTCTGAAAAAGTGGGAAGGAATAAACAAGTATTCTAGAGGACAGGAGCTCTAAGGGGCTTTCCTGTGGGCCTGAACCCCTAAAGCCTTGTGCAGTATCCAGCTGCAGAGGAGGAGGTAACGCAGGGACAGTCAGAGTCAAATTTTCTGTTCACTTGTGTCTCAGTGTCAGTGTGTCATTGTCTATGTGAACAGACTGGAATGTGCTACTGGATTTACAGAGTTGAACAGAACAGCCCCCTTCTTGGTTACCAAAGCATCGCATGCAGCATCCACCCTACTGAACAGAAGGATGTTATGCATGAAGAGTACTCATTTAATGAAGTGATATTTGTGAACAACTCCACCAGTCGGACATGGTCATTTTTGGAAAATGAACAGTTTTGCATAAAATGGTCCATTAGTGTCAATGGAGGGGTTTTGACCTCTTCTCACAGAGCACAACACTGCTGCTCTGAAAGCCTAGTCAAGTGGAACCGCTGGGGCTGGGGCTGGGGCTGGGGCTGGGGCTGGGGCTGGGGCTGGGGCTGGGGCTGGGGCTGGGGCTGGGGCTGGGGCAAGTCTGTGCCTTGCCTCGCTACCCTAGGGGATTGCAGTGCTCTAGGATACATCAAGAGAAAGCCAGAGTAACTTTTCCTTTTCTTAAGAATAGGCTTGGCAAAACTGCTTTTGTGGCTCACCTTTCACAAATAATTACAGAGTCTGATTTAATGACTTAAACGAAAAGGATGGCATGTTTTGCCACACTCAAACTATACACATGTTCCAATCTATATCCGTGCTTGCACAGATCAAACCCTCTTGAGCTTAAGCAGTGGACCTATACAACTGAGTGGTTGGCAATACGTATCTTCTGGAAAAGTGGGCAAAGCTATTTGAAATCACTATGGGAACAACTTTTAGATTTCCTTATATTGTGGTGTTTGAATTTAGTAAATTAAAATTGTTTCTCACCATCTTTTATTTTTCTTTTTTGTTTTTCAAGACAGGATTTCTCTGTGTAGTACTGGCTGTCCTAAAACTCTCTCTATAGACTAAGAGATCTGCCTGGCTTTGTTTGCCTTCCAAATGCTGGGATTAAAGGCACCGCCACCACTGGGCTAAGTGTGGTTCTTTCTAAAAGGAGAAAACATGTGGGGACTATTAAAGAAAACAAAATAACTTACAAAGAAAAGAATACTGGGTGGCTAACAATGTGTGCTACTCTGGCTTCAAATTACTGATAATTCTCCTGCCTCAGCCTCCTGAGACTGGGGCTGGAATTCCAAGCATCTACTATACCCAGCTTTAATGAGAAATTGTTCGTTCTGTTCCAGCCAGTGCCTTGCCTACAGAGTAATTCTTGATCATGATAGCAGCTTTTAAAAGTTAAGCTGAAGGAAGTTTATTCTTAAGGGGATATTGTCTGCACATGACCAGCAACTGACATTCAGGCCTCTCTAAATTCAGCAAGAGCCTAAATTATTAGGCCACGTGATTCAGCTTTACCACTAGGCTTGCCTGCCTTTCCAGGCAGACGAGGCCCCTAGGTAGGAAGGACTCTTGAAGTCCTGCAGACAGACTAGATGTTAAAAGGAAGACGCGGAAACAGAGAGGACAAATGAACACTTACTAGTTGCCAGAGTGTCTTAGTTAGGGTTTTACTGCTATGAACAAATACCATGACTAAGGCCAACTCTCGTAACATTTAATTGGGGCTGGCTTACAGGTGCAGAGGTTCAGTCCATTATCATCAAGGTAGGAACATGGCAGCATCCAGGCAGGCATGCTGCAGGAGGAGCTGAGAGTTCTACATCTTCTTCTGAAGACTGCTAACAGAATAATGGCTTCCAGGCAGCTAGGACTAGGGTATCCATATCCACAGTGACACCCCTACTCCAACAAGACCACGCCTCCTAATAGTGCCACTCCCTGGGATAAGCATATACAAAGCATCACAAAGGGTAATGGTAGAAAGAGCAAGAACCATCATCAAAAAAACTCCAAAACAATCAATTTAAAAAAGAAATTAAGAATTCTATGCGAACTAAGGCAAAGTGATATTGGAGGATATTTGTGATTTCCCTATCGGGACTGCAACATATACTTGAGAGAAGCCACTTGAGGAAGAAGAGCTTTCAATTGCGCTTGTGTGTCAGAGGATTTCAGAACATCATGGCGGAAGGCATAGTGGGTTGTGGGGAAGCAAGCAGCTCCTGCAATGTGCCAAGAACTCTCTCTTCCTGTTCGCACTGCAGCTCAGAGGCCAGGAAGCAGAGAGGCCTAGCAGAAGCAAGGCCAGATTACAGCCCCCAAGAACTACTGGGGCACCTATCACTCCACTCAAGGGCTCTACAGCCTGCCTCAAACAGCACTTACATGGGGGATCAAGTGTTCAAACACATGAGTAGGTGACATTTTACACTTAACATTCCCTAAATCAACACTTCCCTCACCCAGTCCCCCTCAGTGCTGCTGGTGAGAAGAGAGAGTCAGAATCACTGCATAAGCTGGGCTAACCTTCTCTCTTCCAACCTCTATTTTAATTCTCTGATCTTTCCATTCTCTGCATGGCTTTTGCTTGTACAAAGCATTGTTTATACAACTTAGCAACTGCTAATTTCATTGTAAACATTCTCCGTTTGGAATCTTAGGTCTGAATTCAAACTATAAAAAAACACTTAGGTAGCAAAGTAGAAATGCAGGGACCTCCACTTTGAAGGCAGATTAACTGGCATGTGAACATAAGTGATGTGTAACTACTTTTAATCATAGTTAGGGACTATAGATTCTATTAAAAAGTGGTAGTGAATTTTTATAGTTCACTATTTAGTTTTATTTTCTAAACAATAGTCCCAATTTTAACTAATATTTTCAAAAGCACTATAACATTTATGTACTTCTAAAAGTATTTTAAATCAAATAATTTTCAAGTGACTATGGGGGAAAAGCATACAGCAAGAGTTATCTCTGTTCCTTCAAATATCAGCTTGTTGAAATGTTCTTTTATCTTTACAACTCATTTGATAACAATATTAGTATTCATTTCAGTTTTGTAAATATTTTTATTGTTTAATTATCTCTATCTTCTCAATTTTTTTTGCTATTTATAGTTGCTTCAGGTAAGTTTGTAAAACTCACATAAATGTGTCAGCTAGGTTGAATTTTAAAGGGGCTTGTAGTGCAGCCAGTGCCAATAATGAGTTCTATCAAGTAATGTAACTGCCCCTTTCAGGGGCAGAAATATTTTTCCACTATCTGAAATATATTCTTCTACCATCTGAAATGACAAACCTCTTCTCCTTCCTTCCTTCCTTCCTTCCTTCCTTCCTTCCTTCCTTCCTTCCTTCCTTCCTTCCTTCCTTCCTTCCTCTCTCTCTCTCTCTCTCTCTCTCTCTCTCTCTCTCTCTCTTTCTTTCTTTCTTTCTTTCTTTCTTTCTCATTTTGGATGCTTCTTAGTTTCTGTCACCAGCAAATGTGAAGTTGTCCTGGACAATTTCATCAGTGTGCCAGAACGGAAGTGAGGGCAGGCTGCCTGAGCTAATTGATAAACCTCTCCTTTTGATGATCAGGGTCAGCCTTCTGTCCAGCCACACAGTCTATTGCTCCTGCAAGGCACCAAGATTTCCTTGTGGAATTCTAGCAGATATTGGAAATTGTGGTGGCAAATTAGTGGGGGTCACAAAGCAGAAGTGACAGCCTCAGAGCCCGGATGGGGGACATCGCAATCCCTTGCCCACAGCAATTGGCCAGGCTTATCGTATGGAGTAATCACAACAGATCTGGGGGGATAATGGGCACCAGATGTTATCGCTTTGTAGGCTGGAGTTCTCCAGGGACCACGCCATGACAGGAAGGCTCCCTACAAACAGAAAAGAGAGGCTATGGCTTATTAATCAAACCAGAAACTGGATGTGACCATCTATGTCTTCCTCAGTGCTATGGTTTCTTACTGCTGTTAATGAATAGAGGAATTATTTCTGAGAGAGCATGCCATCTATATATTCTTATCCCGCAATATATCCACACAGTTCTACTTGCTATCTATTAATGCGTTTCTCAGATTAAATGTCTCACTTGATTTAATTGCATTTCAGCAGTGATATATTGGAGATTGTCTTAACTAAATCTTTGATTTTTTTTATCTTATTTATTCTAATTACCTCCTACTTTAAGATTTAGTTTTTGCTCATTGTGTGCTAAAAATATGAAAAACAAAACAGCAACCAGAGCCAAATCAGCACTTCTTTTTTTTTTTTTTTTTTTTTTTTTTTTTTTTTTTTTTTTTTTTTTTTTTTTTTTTTTTTTTTTTTTTTTTTTTTTTTTTTTTTTTTTTTTTTTTTTTTTTTTTTTTTTTTTTTTTTTTTTTTGGTTTTTCAAGACAGGGTTTCTCTGTATAGCCCTGGCTGTCCTGAAACTCACTTTGTAGACCAGGCTGGCCTCGAACTCAGAAATCCGCCTGCCTCTGCCTCCCGAGTGCTGGGATTAAAGGCGTGCGCCACCACGCCCGGCCAAATCAGCACTTCTTTAAACATTGTTTATTAATCATTGTTTTAACTGTGTGTACTTCTGGATACAGGGTGATAATTTTATACATGGTGATGTTTTTATATAATTTATATATGAAATATATAATGATCAAATTACAGTAGTTACCTTTTCTGTCTTTTAGACATTTGAAACCTTTGCTGACTAACATGTAATAATTTTGTGTGCTTATTTTAGTGTGATTACTTCATGATGCATCATTATATCATACAATAGAGACTGACCAAATCATCATAATTGAGATTATAGTTTCCTGTTGCTTTTGAGTACTTCTTTTCTAGTTATTCATAAAATAAACAATAGCTCTCTGTGAACTATGATCACCACATCATACTAAAGAACACCAGAGCTTTCTGCTATTTATGTTTTGACACCTATTATCCAATCTCCTCCTATGCCCCTCCCCACATGCTCCCCAGACTCTACTGATCATTATTCGACATTCAGATAAATGTTTTAAACATCTACATATATGAGAGAATATGTAGTCTTGTCTGCATTTGATTTCTCTTTCCGTTTTGACAGGCATTATGCAACCTCCTCCTTCACCCCTCCCACCTGCTTCCCAGACTCACTCTGCCACATGCGGATTTACATCTTCCTAGCAGCTAATGACGTTGAGCAACTCAGATAAACATGTCTTCTGCTTTAGTTTCTTCCTCTGAGCTCTGTCATCCCTATCTTTCCTTGTTTTTTAATTGGGCTACTAACCTTTTTACTTGGGAGTCTTCATGTTTCTTGATAGTTCTCCAAGGATAGTCTGAGGTACCTCAAAATAGCTCCTGAAAACCAAACCCATGCAGTTTTTGCATATTGTACCCGTGGTCTGAGTGGTGCATTTATCTAGACCTAGGATTGTCTTGTTCCTGTGTCTCTCTCAGTCCTTGTCCTCAGTCTGTCCCTGAAAGACAGTGTTGTCTTTATTCATGCTCTCTCTCTCTCTTTCTCTCTCTCTCCCATTAGTTTTTTCCCTTTTTGCTGTTGCTAGCCTCTCATCAAATACTCTGATACGTGGAGAATTACTGTAACCTCAAAAACTGCTTTGTTCCTCTGGACTGCGTCTTTCTCCTTCCAGCATGATCTGGCTGTAGGGTCAGAACGAGCGTCACATCCCTCACTTAAGCTCCAGTCATGCTCTTCCCTACAAAGATGCTTGCCTCTGGCTTCCTCCCTTGGCTGCATAGAAAGGGATGGAAGGCAAGTCAGGAACTAGAAACAACTGAAAGGCTCTTGGAAAACCATGGGAGAGAAATGTGGATATGGTTCAGTGGTAGGGCACTTACCAAGCATACATAACTTCCTAAAACCTTACTGCCACACATTTTGGGGAGGAAGAAAACCAAGCATTGAACTAAGCATTTAATAAGTTAGAGAGGGAGGGAGGGAGAGACAGAGAGACAGAGAAAGAGAGAGAGAAAGAGACATTCTCTGGGGATGAACTCTCATATATAT
Organism: Mus minutoides; assembly: GCA_902729485.2. NCBI lineage: Eukaryota > Metazoa > Chordata > Mammalia > Rodentia > Muridae > Mus > Mus minutoides. Next base: position 112,024 of record LR753779.1, read on the forward strand.
ATGTATGTGACAATGGCGAAAAATTATATATTAGGATATATTATATAATAATATTATATATTATATAGGATATATTATATATTAGGATATATTATAAAATTATATATTAGGATATAGAAACCATTTCACTGGGGCTGACTGACAGGTTCAGAGGTTCAGCCCACTATCATCAAGGTAGGAACATGGCAGCATCCAGGCAGATATGGTACAGGGCTTCCCGCCCTGTCTTTATTCCTAAAACAATTATATATTATAATATATTACTGAAAAATTATAATATATTACTGAAATTGCAGTTTTCTTAGTAGTAAGTATACATTTTAGATTAGCTGATTCCAGGAGCACCAGTAAGGTAAATATTTCATATTTGTACATTGTTTACTGGTATCAGATACTGTCAGAAAGTTTCACAAACAACTTTATCAAGTTAGAATTATTGACACTTTTAAATATTGTCCCTTTAATCTCAGCACCTGGGAGGCAGAAGCAGGCAGGTTTCTGAGTTCGAGGCCAGCCTGCTCTACTGACTGAGTTCCAGGATAGCCAGGGCTACACAGAGAAACCATGTCTCGAAAAACAAAAAACAAACAAACAAACAAAAAAACAAATAAATATTGTCATGAAAAAAATTCTAGTCCTTCATTATGGAAAATTTCAAACAAAGTTATATAAACAATACCATATGCTTTTATATACCCACTAACCAAGCCAACAGCTGCAGACTCTAGAGAGACCCCAAACCAATTTTAGCCCATTTTCTGTTACTACATGTGTCTCGGGTAAGCAAAAGCTCAGATAATATGTCATTTCATCTATCCTACCTTTATTTTAATGATGATGAAACTAAGATATATGGAAGTTAAGCAACTTGTCAAAGGTCACACAGCAAGTGAGTGGCAGAGTCCAGATGTGAACTTCTGCTAAAGTTTGAGTTAATGCTCTGATGTGTTGCTCCAATATCTAGTATAGCACTAAGGGTCTTTATATTTTGTACAACCAAGTGGACCAACCCAGGGACAGGTAAAATTATATATTATCTGAGTTTTTCTTTAGGCAGAGAGATTCAATGATAGGGAAATGAGGAGAACGAAGGAGGATCTGGAGAAGCAAGTAAAGGAACAGGCAAGATGTTGAGAACGTTCACTGAAAAGGTGGAGTGTTTGGTGAAAGGAGAGGGCATAGGGAAAGTGTGCGTGAAAGGAGAGGGCATAGGGAAAGCGTGTGTACACAGAGTTGCATGGGTTGGATGAGGAGAAATGGGAAGTAGAAGGAAGCAGAAGATGTGATGGATGGGCAAGCTCCTGTGGAGGCCTGACAGGGGAAGCTTACCCAGTTAGCATTTCCTGAAAGCCACTTTCTGACATTACCGGTTGTGTGGCTTCCCGCCCTGTCTTTATTCCTAAATCAGGATTCAAAAGTCAGGAAAGAAAATGATTTTCACATTAGCAACTCATTAAATAGCTGTATACTTGTAGCTGAATCTCTGCTGGACCCCAATGTGATGTTTTTACACAACTAAACCCTAAGACTTAGAGGAGGCATTGTTGACCTGGGCTTTAGGAAGGGAGCCCTTCTGTCATGCATATGGGTAAGTTAGGTGAGGGGTGGGGCTGTGTCTCAGTCATCCATCATTGTCCATCAATGTCAATACCACCTGCAGAGACAGCCAGTGGGCAGTCAGTCACCCAGGCCTGACAGCTGGCCATGGGTCCCAGGTGGGAGTTCTGCTGGCTTTCCAAAGTATTAGTTTTTGTTGTTTTAACTACCTGTGAGTTCCAGGGAGCTTTCCATCTTCAGAAACGGAAGACAGTAACAGTTTTATTCCCCTTCACAAAGTTGGTCAAAGCCAGGCTAATCAATGGTGGGTTTGACCTGCCCTTATCTAAAATTATGGCACATCATCAAAAAAGAGCAAATACCAGGTAGTTTAGGAAAGAAACCACAGCAGACACATTTATATATGCAAAGCATAATGTTTGTTTTAATGTCAAGGCTTTAGCAACAAGCAAAGCTAGACTGCATCATAGCAATTGACCAGTAGCCGGCTGCCATCAGTATTTATGAGGTAAGGCTTTCTGTCATTTACTGTCTTTGCTTCTGAGCTATTAACTGGCACCTCCTTTATAAAGTTGAAGCTTATCAATTATATCTCGACGTAAAATAAAGTTGATAATTAAGTATATAGTTGTTATGATGATAACCACCATAATAACCTTCCAGAATATATCTGCCTTTTTTCCCACCACAGAGTTAGTTCATAATAACACATATTACAAAACCTCGGGAATGTTTTTTTGTCACCCTTCCTGCCATAAAAAGATGAGACCACAAAATCAGCGCAGAGTCAAAGTCTTCCTCGTAAGTGCAGTTCTGACAGTGTGCCTGGTGTAACATCTTGTTATAGCAGGAACCTCAGTTTTCCTTCAATAAATAAAAAATGTCCTGGATAATCTTGAAGTCAAGATAGGTTTTTTAAAAGTCTTAAATTCTTAATGTGAACTTCAACAAGCAAATCAAATTTAGAAAACAAAGACAAAAACAAATACAAAAACTATTGGAGAGTAGACACAGCAAAGCAAGCTGCCCTGATCCCCAATTGCAATGTTGGAATCAGTTAAACAAATATAGTTTAAGCAAATGCTGAATCATAGGCACAGATTTTGCCCTTAGAACAATTAGTAAGCAAACATATAGCCTCATAGGGGGACTTCCATTCTGAACGTGGAAGTGATTAGGGAAGTGTGTGAGCCTTTATCTAAGAGATTATCCTACAGCAGTATAGGGCCCTAAAAGGACCTCATTGTGTCTAGCAAACTTTCCACAGTCTGATTTACCACATTTCTCCTGTCCCTCAGAGAGGACAGTCCCCACCATGTGGGGGAAAAGAGGAGTGGAAAATGTGCATGTTCATTTTGTTATTTTTTGAAACTTTCATATCTGTGTACTGTATTTACATCATTTCCATCCTTCTTCTTCCCCTAACTCCTGTATTCCCCTACTCCCTCTGAAAGTCATGGCCTCTTCTTCTGTAATTTTAATTCTCTCTCTCTGTCTCTCTCTGTCTCTCTCTCTGTCTCTCTCTGTCTCTCTCTGTCTCTCTCTCTGTCTCTCTCTGTCTCTCTCTCTCTCTCTCTCTCTCACACACACACACACACACACACACACAGAGTTTATTTACCTTTGCCCATATGGACACGCATTTAGCACTGATCACTCAGGACTGGATAACCTATCATTGGCTTCATCCCTGGAGAAAACCAATTCTCTCTCTCTCAGAAGCCATTGATTATCTCATGTTTGTTTTAGATTGGTATAGAAACATGCTCATATTAAAACTTAGTTCTGGGAGAAAAATTGTGTATTAAATTGAAAATCATTGTTGGTATCAGAGACTACAAAGCTCATGAACGATGCTGTGCTGGCTGCCAATGTTCCTAGATGACTCCTAGCAACCCTCTTCTTTGCCTTGGCTTTATGTCCTCTCAATCCTTATGCAACACCAACCTGCTAAGGCGTGAGTCTGGGATGTTTCACAGAAGCTCACACGCTGAGGACTTGAGGTGGTAGAAATAGTAGCAGGCGGCCTGGTTTGCTGAAGCAAATCATGAGGGTAGAGCTGTTGACAGTCAGGGTCTTGCCCCGTTTCTGGTCCTTTTATGTTTCCAGGTTAATCACAAGGTGAGTAAGAGCTGGTACATCTCCTGATCATAGGGATGCTGTCCAATTTTTTTTCCACTTGATGACTGAAATCTCTAAGATTCTGATTTTTAAGTCAGTCCCTCAAAGACTTTGAAACAGTAACCTGCACTTTGTAGTCCACAGGAGCCTGAATTAAGTTGTAACTACTGGTCAGTACTACAGAGCCATGCAAACCAGAGATTCTCCATGAGACTCGACTCTAAGACCTTTCCAATCTACCCATAAGTCCATATGCCTCGCCCTGAACGTTCAGAAGTTGGCTCCTCAGTATTTCATAAGTTCCATTTTCCCTCTGCTGTCTGATCCAGACTATGGAGCCTCCATGTAGGGACTGAATGATGCAGTATAAGCCCACCTAGATGTGCTCAATTGTTCTCCCTGTTTGTTCCCAGCAGACACATGTTCCCTGTTTCCTGGCCTTGTGGCATCTCACACAGTCTGGAGGTTTAATGACATAACTCTAAACTAATGCCATAAGTTTACCATTGTGCCCATGTCCTTCTGTCTTCAAAAGGCACTGTTTTTAAGCCAGCCATCGAGTGGGATGTTTAAGTTGTTTAGTATATGTGCTGCTGAAGCGAGCACGTTTGTTGTTTAAAAAACCAAAAGAATCAAAGTTCATGCAAAGCACTAGATACTCCCACATAAGGAAAGACTGTTTGAGACATTGCTTTCATAGTAAATCAGTCTGATGCATGGTATTTAAAATACATAGCAACTTTAACCCAAATGTACATTATATTTTATAATTTTAATTTTATAATCTGGTCATCTAATAGAATATGGGGACTGAAATGAGAAACCACTCTGCTGTCCCATGTTCCACCCCACCACTGGAGTGATGAGATGCTGTGGCAAAGACAAAGAGTGGGGAGTACCTTTTGACTGTTTGACTGTGTCTTCTGGTAACCACTGCTGTTACTGCTGGGCTTTAGGGAAATGCTGAGTCAGCGCTGAGCAGATGGGAAAGCACAGATGTGGGGGGCAGAAGGTGGAGTTCTCTGACTCCTGGGAATCCAGTTACTGCTGGAGTCTGGCAGGAAGGATCAGGGTACACAGGCCGTGATGAGGCTGAGACCAGGGCTCCCAGACTATTGGACATGCAGGCAATCAAGAGCCCACAGGGTGATTAAAGTTACATAACTGGGAGAGTTCCAGTGAGGATCCAATATTGATAATGTCACAGAAGCCAGAGACCTTGAGCCAGTCCAATGACTCATTACAATGAACATTTGTAAATGAAGACGGGTGGACAGAGGAACATTATAACTTTAGTTTTTTCAAATCCTAATTTTAATGATGATTCTTAAACACTTTAACCTTCCTTGTAACCCACCACCCACCAGAGGTAGTGAAAAAGAAAGGATGCAGGGGAAGCAGACCTGTTTAGAAAGGTTCTTTGTAGCAACTCCTGTCTGTGTTGTCTGGAAATCAGCAGATCAGTTCACAGGTTAGCAGGTAGTGGCAGCTCGATCCACTAGCAAACACCAGCAGTCCAGTATGGTAGAGTCGGGTTAGCAAAGAGGAATCTGCAGCGGTGGCACTACCTAGCAGAGACAGCCAGGCTTCAGCCTCAGCAGGGGTCAGCAGGAGGGACCAGGAGGGACACCAGGAGAAGTTCTCAGCTGTGCTTCTCTCAGGGAAGGGAAGATCAGTGAGGATGTGAGACCCACAAGAGTTGCACAGCTAGCTGTACTGGCAAGCCAAGCTCTGTCTCCATCACTCTGTCAAGTCCTGTTTATACCCTCCAAACATCACGTGCCCTCTGTGTGCCTCATCTCAGCACATGCATCCGATCAGCCCAAGTCTGCAGAGTCTGGAAATGGAGCTCACCTATGCAATGTAAGGTGGATCAATAAATGCATGTTCTTAGCAAAGAATCCATCAAAGAATCCATCATCACATGTCCTTTCATGTGCTTACTTTAGCAAAACATCCTCTCTCCTTTGTCAGTGAAACATTCCTTCATGAGACAGCTTTAGTCTGTCACCTGTGTCCACTTCAGGAAAACACTACTTCATGTGTTTGCCCCAGCGAAACCCCATCCATCACAACTGACTCTCCAAAGAACGCTTAAGTTTCTACTTCAGGATATGCTGTGAGACACACTGTGACACATTACAGCTTCCATGATGAGATGTTTTCTATGTGTTGCTGTTGTTTGTCTTGTTTGTGTGACTTTTATTTGGGGGGCTGCAAGGGCAAAGGGTGGATATGAGGGGAAGGGGAGATGAGCAAGACTGCCTGACATGAAAACCCCAAAGAATCAGTAAAAAGTTTTTTAAAAAATTAAAATAAAACAATCTGCTCCAAGGGAAGATTGTTTCCAATCTATGATAGAGTTCTCCATGCTGAAGGTAATAGTATCCAATCTGTTAGAGTTCTCCATGCTGAAGGTAATAGTATCCAATCTCTGTTAGAGTTCTCCATGCTGAAGGTAATAGTATTCAATCTATGTTAGTGTTCTCCATGCTGAAGGTAATAGTATCCAATCTATGTTAGAGTTCTCCATGCTGAAGGTAATAGTATCCAATCTGTGTTAGAGTTCTCCATGCTGAAGGTAATAGTATCCAATCTCTGTTAGAGTTCTCCATGCTGAAGGTAATAGTATCCAACTCAAATTGCCAGAAATTAAACTACAGATAGGTTCTTCAGGTGGAGATGCTTAATGAAGGATTCAGAAAATCTTACCATGTTCCTGGCACCATCTTTTCCAGAACTCTCTCAGCTCTGCACTTCCCTCTTGTCAGACTGTGTCTGTTCTTGTAAAAAAATGGTAGCCATAGTAACATACCTCAAAAATGAACCCACCCTTTCCAGGAAACGTCATTGTGGGGACCTACTTTGATCATTAGATCCAGTATCTGGATTAATCGCTGTAGTTCATAGGAAGTGTATTGGCTCTTAAAAAGAAATAACAGGGAGAGCTTAAAAGTTAATTAACAGCATTTTATATCACACAGAGGAATTTAGAAATGAAGATATCTGATTCAGGGAAAACTTTACTTGTATGCTTATGTTTGAGAAAAATGGACAACCAGGTAGAAAAATGATTGGTATGATCTAACGGTAATAAAATAGCAAATTCTGGCAATGTCTGTTAGGGCTTTTTTCTTGTTGTTTCTTTTTTTAAGATAGGGTCTCCTAGACCCCAGGCTGTCTTCAAACTTGCTATGTGGCCAAGGATGACCTTGAACTTTTGATTCTGCTGCCTTTGCTTCTCGAGTGCTGATGCTACACGCTTATGTCACAAGCCCTGGTTTAGGATGTGCTGGAGACTTAGCCTAGGTGGTGCACACTAAGCAAGAACTCTACCAACTGAGTTGACCGCCATTTTGTACAGATCATCCATTGCTTCTCTATATGATATCTCTTTTGTCAGTTTTAAGGCAGGACATTTGTCACACAGAGGTCTTTGGGTACTTGGGAGATTGTCAGAGGGTGATAGTCTCAGGCTTTATAGTTAGCTGTGGAGGTGAAGAGAGAAGCTCTAATTTCTGTGATCCACCTCAGAGAAGAGGAATTTTGGTTTCTATGGCCTGCCTCAGGGAGGTGTGGCAGTGAGGGAGTCGGGGAGAACAGCTAGCCTCTAATTCTCTTATCTCATTGCCAAGTACCCAGCATATTAAAGCACTACATAGAGTATCATTTTCTGAGCCCTGGTGGAATGGGGAATTAAAGACTTTAGGTATCAAGAATTATCCATGGAACTGGGGATAAAGCCGACATCCTTCTAATCATATGGTTAAGAGTGGGGAGGCAGTTAAGTTCCTCAAGGAGACATTAGACTATTGCTTTCAGGAATAGGGAGACACAGTGGACCGTAGCTTCTGTTGGGTGTATACAGCATCATTTTCCATGGCCTTCCTAGAGAGTTGGACAGTTGGAGGCTCATAAGCATTTGCAAGTCTACCTGGCAAGACTGAAAGAAGTCCTACGGGCAGAGTAGTATATATTAGTTTAACACTGAGCTCCCAGGACAAAACTGGTGTACTCAGGGAGTGGTTCTATTCACTGTGGGTATGTGTACAGGCAAGCTTGTTTTTCTTTTTACAAAACTTGCTTAGACCTTTCCAGAACTGGTGGCCCTAAAACTGTAGTGTAGTGCTTAAAGAAGAGAAACATTATTTCTGATTCAAGTAACACCCCTTAGAACATGGTGGTTTGCCCTGTAAGAGCATTCAGAAATAGATTTCCTCCATCCTGCAGTTGAAGCTGGTCACAGAGAAAAGGAAAGCAAGGCCAGGGCAGAGGTTGGTTTCCTTTTACATAAATAGCTATGTGCCCTCATCTCATTCCATTGGTAGATTTTGGTCACGAGACTTTGTAGTCACAAGGCAAACTGGGAGATGTAGTCCGTTGCTGGGAGAATGGTGGGCAGTCAGAGCTAGAAAGAATGGGTTTGGAGGGAAAGTTTGTCATGGACAGTAAAGGTGCTACAGAAGTATATGGTAAGCAAGGAGACTGGTTGACATGATCTGATTCAGATTTAAGGAATCCCCTTTGAGTGTAAAAAGAGTAATGGAGTGATAGAGGCACCTAGTTAGATAACTATGACAAGTATTCAGTTGTGAAACATTGACAGCATAAACCAAAGCTTCCTTGGAGATCAGAACATTTATTGAAAGATTATTTTCCTTGCTTCTATGAGCCACTAATTGTGGAGAAGTCTAAGCAGATCTTTTAATACCTCCCTACGTATGCACAGTATGGAAAGTAATAAAAACCCCGATGATTCTGAAACAAGGAAGAACTGTTCTGGTAAGGTGACAGGTAGAGAGCAACTGTCTCCAGCAGCTGCCTTAAAATAACTAAAATCGATTGCTACAATGTTTCTCTCCTTTTTAAACCTGGAGAGCTGTTCTCTGTGCTGCTCTCCCCACCCAGCCCCAGCCTCATTTTCCTCCTGGTGCCTGAAGATCCACGAGCTACTTGCAGCTGGTAGAGGTAACACATTAGAAATTCATTTTTCCTGTCATAATAACAAAGTGGGGAGCGGCAGCCTGGTCATAGTTTCGTGTGGGAAAACCCACAGAAAGAGACAGCTGAAAGAAGCTGTGCTTTTCTCTGATTTTCTCGTCAGGGAGAGCCATCCTCAAAGAACTGGGAGAAGAAGAAAGGAAGAAAGGAAGAAAGGAAGAAAGGAAGAAAGAAAGAAAGAAAGAAAGAAAGAAAGAAAGAAAGAAAGAAAGGGAGAGAGAGAGAAAGAAAGAAAGAAAGAAAGAAAGAAAGAAAGAAAGAAAGAAAGAAAGAAAGAGGAAGAAAGGAGAGAGAGAAAGACAGGGAGAGAGAGAGAAAGAGAGAGAGAGAGAGAACCTGGAACCTGTTGCTTTTGGTCATCTCATTTTTAGGGGCAATGTAGTTTTGTTCTTCCACCCCTGAACCCTGTTTTTGCTAAATGGAGGTGGGACCATATGATCCAGAGTCTTGTGGGGGGGGGGTAGGGCGTGTAATTTCTTTAAATTCAAGTTTCTCGTACAATAAGAGTAGCTTGGGTAATGGTATAAGTTGTTTTTCTTGATTTGTCTTTGGAAAACTTGCCCTCCTGACATCCCATCCCCGGGTTTGTCTCTTAAGTCCTAGAGATGGTAATTTAATTGGAGGGAAATTAAGGAGAAGGGAGATTAGATCTTCTTTCAGAACAGATGAATCGGCAGAAGCCAGTGGTGTGAGCGCATGAATGTGAGCGCGCTCAGCAACAGCTTTGCACACACGTGGAGCATAAGGAGAGCCGGCTAGGTCCTAGGCAGGCAAGATGATGAAATCCAGCTGTGCACAAACCTGTTAGGACCAGCTTGGGTTCCTTCCTCAATGTTTTGCTGAAAGCTTCAAGGCTTGACATATGAGGAAATAGATACAGCAATTGTAAGTTATCTCTAGCAGCAGTATAAGTTAGAATCAGTATTCATGTTAATAAGGAAAGCAGTACTGAAACACTTGCCCATCCACAAGCTAAAGACCCTTCTTCTTGCTAGGCAAGTACTCTACCACTGAACGAAATACTCATCCTTCTCTAACATCAAACTATGAGGCAACTTGAAGAAGGAAAATATTGCTGAGTCTTCAAGCAGAAGGAATGTTTAAAAGGTGCAGGCTGCCTCTCTGGGAGCACAGAGCCTCCTCAAAGTTCACAATGTGTTTGGAAGCCTACAGAAACCTATTCTATCTTACCTAAAAGAGAAAAGACAGCATTTAGTGTTCTAAAGTCATTAATATCACTGGGATGGTAGGGTCTCACAAAAGTCCAAGGTAGCAGAGTCTAGAAAAGTATTGATTCGGCTCAGAAGCTGTTCCATACCCCTACCCCCTGCCTTATCCCTCCCTTGTAGGCATAAATTAATGCCTGTGCCTTAGTTCCCTGAGTTCAATGTCAGCCAGCAGGGGCTGCTAGAGAACGGCCCAGGTCTTCTGTCTGTGCAGTCAACTGCAGGAGCCCAAGACAGCAAGCCTCTGAGATAACAAAGGCCTGCCTGGTGAGGTTAGGGCTTGGGAGCCTCACATAGCAAAACTCTGATTTGACTCTGAGACAGGAGCTCTTCTGAGCCTAGAGACTGAGGAGTGAGCATAGGCTAGGTGGCTTTCCTTATGTGCACTTCTGTGAGTTCTCCTGTGGACTCAGCCTCGGGAGGTCTGGGGAGGTGGGCTACCACGGGGTGGGGGTGCCCAGCTTTGATTGAAGTCACTCTCCTAAGGAGTCCAGTCTACCTCTGGGAGAAAAGCTGAGTCTTAGTCTGCTCCTACAGGGGTGAGTTTTGCATTTTCTTTTGTGCCAATTTTTAGACAGAGCCAAAATTTACTTTGCAACATCAGTCAGACATAAGAATGGACCCTCCGGAGTGAGTTCACTACCAACAAACAAGTGGAGACATCAGAGAGGTTCTAGGCTTTAATAAAGTGCTGCTGCTCTCTGCTGACAGCTTCAGTAAAACGTCCTTTGAATATCTGCCACTCTCAGCTACAAAGGGCAGCTCCAGGCAAACTCTTACTTCTTGAAGTGGCATTTACTGTATTGCTGAGACCTATTGGGTTAAAGAGTTTTGTTGTTGTTGTTGTTGTTGTTGTTGTTGTTGTTTTGGAGTTTTTTTGTTGTTTTGGGTTTTTTGGTGTGTGTGTGTGTGTGTGTGTGTGTGTGTGTGTGTGTGTGTGTGTGTGTTTTCTGGCCCAATTGTAAATGTTTTGAATTTAAAAGACACCCAAATTCATTAAATGTGTGAAATGATGGGAAAAAAAGTGTGAAATTGTAACAGTGGGTTTGTAGTTGATTAATAGAAATCTCTTCTAACAGTCACCAGAACCTTGCGGGGGTCATTGGAACGGAGCAGCTGTAGAGACAGCAGGAGCGGCTTAGACACTGCCCAATGAGGGCTCATGGAGTTCCAGACAAGTGGGCAGAGGCCCATGCACTGGGCTCTGCTGGCCTCTGGGAGAGGCTGGCTGCAAGGTCAAATGAATATGCAGATTGCCCGGCAAGGTGCTGCCTTGCTCTTCAAAGGGGTTGTTTTAAAGATGTATGAGGGCTTCCAAGTGGATGAAGTCACCAGGAGCAAGCTGGTCACTTTGGTCCTGGTAAACTGCTTGCACAAGGACAGTCTCTTAGCTTAACTGATTGTGCCACGAGAAGAGCTTGTTGATTTGATGTGTTGCAGTAACTTTAGGGTGTCTTGAGAGGGGCTACTTAATGGATACAAAATTTGGCAATTGATTGAAATGTCTGCATCCCATTTGCTACCCTGCCCCCCATACAAGCTAGCCCTGACAAGGACAAGGAAGGGAAATGAAAAATCACTTTGGGGAGAACTTTTCCCCATGATTTTTTTTTGTCTCCACTCACCCTAAACCTGTAGTGTCTTTGAAACCCTGCTGCAGGCTACCATTCTTAAGTTAAAGGAGTTTTGCTTTCGAAGAGGTACAAAGGAAACATCAAAGAAAGTGTCCTGGTAGTGACATAAGGACAGAATAATGGTGACCTAGCAGCTAGAGTCTTGGCCAAATGCTGAAAGTAATTCACGCCACTCACTAACAATGGGGTATGTGTGACAATGATATATACCAGGAGACAAGGACAACCACTTTGCAGGGCTTCGATGCCCCACAAACCCAATTGTAGGCAGATCAATACTGTCATAAGACAATTATCAAAGAGCATCACCACATCATATTTTCATACCATAAGCAGCTCAAGGCGCCAGGGATGGCTTTCCTACAGAAAGCACACAGCATAACTTTGAAGGGTGTGAAATTGCAATGATTAATAATTATAGTTATTAGCACATGTGCCAGCTGCTCATGTATGGTTTATCCCTTGATTGATGGTGCCATAAATGCCTATCTATCCCTCTGACGCTGAATCAAGGGGGCACACAACCGTGGGCAGAATGAGTCCCTCTCTTTGCCAGGAGTTTCATCAAAATAAAAGAAAAAAAAGTGGACTTAAAAATCTCCCTGGATAGGGAGACACCTCGGTGAGAGGGTCTGCCTTTTGTTTGCTTGGCTGCTTTATGGGCCGCTGAAACCTGTCTGGTTAATGTTCCCAAAGCCTTTGAAGTTTGGACTGCAACTAACAAGGGGCTATAGTTTTCTAGGCCCCCTCACTCTCTGAGCTGTTGCCAGGCTGCGAACAATCAGTCTACATATTACAGACTAACCCACTATGACCAACAATGAATGAGGAAAAAAAAAAACAAAACCAAAACAAAAAAAAACCTTAATCTTTGGGAAGCTGTGGTCATCAGATACAATTACAGATGAGGGTTTTCCTGGGCTTTGAGAATATTTTGATGATTTCATATGCTTCTATACAGACCTGGGTATTGACTGAACATCAAAATGTATTTTAAGATCTGGTTCCTCAGAAAGCACTGCCATCTTTATGATGAAAAGACCACTCCATACAATTCACTTGAAAGCAGATGGATTTCCTTCTCTGTAAATCTTCTAAATCATGGATTATGGGTATCAGTTGCTAATCATGACTCACACAGTGTTAACAATGCATGTTCGAGAAAAAAGTGAGAGAGAGAGAGAGAGAGAGAGAGAGAGAGAGAGAATAAGGACAGATATGTTTCAGACACTTGGGCTTGGGCTTACCTTTCTTTTTTTTTTTTTTTTTTTTTTTTTTTTTTTTTTTTTTTTTTTGTTTTTTTTTTGTTTTTGTTTTTCGAGACAGGGTTTCTCTGTATAGCCCTGGCTGTCCTGGAACTCACTTTGTAGACCAGGCTGGCTGGGCGTGGTGGCGCACGCCTTTAATCCCAGCACTCGGGAGGCAGAGGCAGGCGGATTTCTGGGCTTACCTTTCTTTTTCCAGCTCCACTAAAAGTAAGAACAAAGCAAGCCAAGGATGCAGAAAGTTTTCCTTCTGTTTTAAATTCCTGGGTCATCATTATTCAAGTTTATAGACATTAGAGGGATAATTATGTCAGATGGAAAATGCTTTAAAAGGCAGAGTGAAGCAAGCACACCAAGTATGGAGCCTACAGAGCTGATCTAAGCTTGCCAAAGATGACAGAGAGTGTCCTTGGGAAAGCCCCCAAGAGGCATCAAGAAGTCTTGATGAATTTCCTTCCTGCTAAATTTGTGGCTCCCTCACTGTGTTGGACAGCAGCCCTGAGCTACACTGAAACCCCACTCGCAGTGCTGGAGAGGCTAGAGCCATGGGTCCTCTGGTCCCTTTTTTCCTGAATCCCAGAGCTCTCCATTCTGAATCATCACCAAGATAGAAGGGCTGTTTATACCACTAATAGATCAATTCTGACAGCCCACACCAATACTTACAGACCTTTCAGAATGGTATACACTGAACTATAGCACTCTAGAATAGGACTATAGAATTCAGAGTCACATCATGTGTGGTTAGAATACCCCACAGGGAAAAAAAAATTGAAACAAGCAAATTGAAAACACCAACACCTATAGCCATGGCTCATTTCAAGGCAAAGGGATTCTCAGTGATAGTTTTGAATGTAAGTTGGAAAAGACTGCCAAACATTAGAGCCTTAAAATTACACCAAATATGGACACTGTGCTGGGAACTGACATAGACTTGTTTCCAGATTTTCAAAAGATGGAGCTAATGAACATGTTAAGTTTCAGACTCAGCAAAGCTGAAGCCCAAGTATTTTGAAAAGAGATCTTTAAAGCAAGTAAAGCTGCCAGAAAAACAACTTTACTCACTAAACTATATAGATCAGAGGGACTCAACCTGTGTCTCGTGACTACTTTGGGGGGGAGGGGTAAAACAACCCCTCCACAGGGGTTGCATGTAAGATATCCTGCATATCAGATATTTACATTGATATTTATAACAGTAGCAAAGGCACAGTTATGAAGTGGCAACAAAAATAATTTTACAGTTGGAGGTCACCACAACATGAGGAACTGTATTAAAAGGTCACAGCATTGGGAAGGTTGAGAACCACTAATACAGACAAAAGTAAGAAATTCTTTAACCCAACATTTGACAGGTAAAACATAAGCAGTGTTTACCATTTGAACTGGTAACAAATTTCCATAGGATCCCATTCAAGATGAATGACTCGTCCACATGTGATAAGGTTATAGGCATCTCATATTTTAAACAGTGTTTTGAAGACAAATCTTCAAGAACAGGTCACTATATTAAATATCTTTTCTAGCTGCAAGAAAAGTCAGAAAATACATTTAAAAACAAAAGATAATTTTTGTGAAAATCAACTTGATAGTGAAAAATATATTATTAAATATGTAATATTCAAATATATTTAAAATTCAAATCTGATTAAGGAATATGTAATTTTTATTTTATTAAATATGCCCAACAAAGTTATGTACCAATAATTTATTATTTATGATTATAGTAGCCACTTATGTAAATTTAAAATCAGTTTAAAATAAAAGAGTTTGTTCAAATAAAAAATATAAGAAAGAAAGCATATTTAGAGATAACAGAATTTTCCCTCATATGTTTCAGGCTTGTATTTCCCACACACATAGAGCCTGTAGTTTTGATATGCTTTAAAATCTTTTTTGATATTAAAATTACATTTTCTCTTTCTCTTTTCTCCTTCAAAACCCCCCACCTTGCTCTTTCTTAAAAATCATGGCCTTGGGGCTGGTGACATGGCTCAGCGGGTAACAGCACCCGACTGCTCTTCCGAAGGTGATAAGTTCAAATCCCAGCATCCACATGGTGGCTCACAACCATCTGTAACGAGATCTGGCGCCCTCTTCTGGAGTGTCTGAAGACAGCTACAGTGTACTTACATATAATAAATAAAATAAATCTTTAAAAAAAATCATGGCCTCTTTTTCTTTAATTTTAAACACACACACACAAACACTCCCAAGTATATAAATGTACTTAATGTGCACAGTCATATAATGTTACTTACATGTATATGATTCCAGGAATAAGAAGTTGGTATTGATCAATTGGGACACTCTTCCTTGGGATTTTTCTTTTTAGATTTGTGCTTCCAAAATATAAATAAGTATTGAAATAGCAAGAAAATTCTGTAAAATACATGAAATGAAACCGAAATAGTGTATAACTCAAAAATTGTGAAGACAAGTACTTCATTTCCTCTTATATGTCAGAAGTATGCTTAGAGTTATAAAGTGTGTGCATGTGTCTAAGTGTGCGTAGGTATTGATAATCTTGAGAGGAGACAAAGAGATATCAAGAGAGATAGAAAAAAGTAGGGAAATGTTGATGGAGTTCATGAAACATGAAAGCAGAAGGAGGAAATGACTCATGGAGAAGAGGCAGAAGTGAGGAAGTGTGGCAGGTCAGGATGGAAGGAGAATGAAGGACAGAGAGCCTCACTGGCACACATGTATCGAGATGTTCTGATAACATCAGACTAAAATCTACTTGACTATAAGTCCTGTTTCTTATTTCTTGATTCACATAGGCATTCTTTGGCTATGTACCGCCAAAGTAATAAATACAGTTATTCATTCAATTCATTCAACAGGGGATCTTGTGAAAGTAAGTTTCCTGATGTCAGTTCCTTTAGGCCAGTCACCAGTTCACAGCATTGCTGAGTCTGAAACTTATTCTGGTCCCTAATATGCTCATTAGCTAGATCATTTGAAAGTATAGAAATAAATCTGTCAGTTCCCAGCACAGTGTCCTTTGGATACATTCAAAGTGTCACCTTGGAAGGCTTTCTTGGAGAAATCTATACTAGTATTTAGGTCCACTGGTGGTGCATATAGAGCCAGGCTTAGCAAGGTGGATTTAATAAAACAAACCTAATCCACATGTCAGAAGTAATTTTGGTGACAGAGAATAAATTAAACCTAACATCAATTCTGTCATAATTGGCATGTCTTTGGTAGAACAGGTTTGGGATTGGCATCAATCTCTTTGAGCAGCCAGATTTCCTTGGAGTTGCCAGAGACTGATCTCCAGTTGGTATTAAATGTGCTTGGAAGTTGAACTATACACACGTGAAAATGGAGTATGCCAATCAACATGTAGTTAGGATTTTGCTACAGAGGACAGGGGTAGGTATTGCGAAGGGAAGGTGAGTGCTATAGAAGATATTTGTCTTGATCAAAGATGTATCATATTCTTGGGAGCATGCACATAAAACTTACAGCACTCTCAAAATCATAAAAATTATCGAAGGGTAGATGGCTGATGCCAAATGAATGTACAGGGAAAACATGTTAATCAAGTTCTGAAGGATCAAAGGTCAGATGAAAGAGTGTAGTGGGAGGTGCTGTTTCCCTAATTGGTTCTTGATTTGGTCAATAAAGAAGACAAGAGCGAATTGTTGAGTGAAGGGAAAGGTGGGCCTTCCAGGTCCCAGGAGGAAGAGAGGGTATGCAGGGAAAGAGGAGGTCTTTAGGTCAGGTTTCAGAAAGGGAAGCAAGCTACAAGCATGAAAGATCTCGGGTGGCTGGAAACGGGGGGGGGGGGGGGCTCCACCAATAGTGGATGGCTGAAATAGGCTAGTTGATAAGATTAGGAAAGGAAATTTCAGTGCCCAACAATTGTGCGATATGGCTAGTTTAAAAATAATAAAGCTGTATAGCATTTTCTTTCTCGGTGCTAAGGTGGGAAGGAGAAAGAGAGATGCTGGAGCAGTTGATGGCAGCTTGGTGAAGCTGGCCCGGAGGAAGAGGGTAGCAGCTCCCAGCCTTACTGGGTTGGGGGATGGTTGCGTTCAATTCTTGGCTAAGCCGGGTGGAGAAAGGGGAACCGGGAAAGGTTGGAGCGCCGGATGAGCTCCGGGGAGGGCAAGTAGCATGTTTTTAAAATTACACGCAACGAGAGGCCAAAGAAAGACTCATAAAGTAGATGAGACTTTGACATGATCCTAAAGGGTGAGAAGGCACTGGTGGGCAGAGTGTAGAGCTGGCTAATGGTGAAATAAGAGGGTGCTTTGGAGCATGATCATGTGATAGTAAAGAAGGGTGGACACCAATGCAAGTGTGAAGCCTAAAGCAGATCCTGGCTGACAGCCTACGCGGATACCAAGTGTTAGAAATTCGCTATGGCCTTAAGCTCTGGGTAAATTCAACTCTGTGATTCAATTAAACTACCGCTGTTGATTACTCTGGATACTTTCCAAACCTCAAACTAATAATAGAATTATCCGTTTTGGGTATCTCAGGATAACAGAGTCTATGTGCTTATTGTATTCTTGTGATTTAGGGAAAGACTCTGCTATGTTGAGCTACCTCCTTTGGTACACATATATGACAACATTGAAATGACTGTGTTCAGGCCCCTATTGTTTTTCCAGGAAAGAAAATAATCTTAGTGTGGCGATAAACAAGAGAGAATGACTACAGTCAAGGAAGGAACATAGGTCCGTCATCAGGAGTAAAATGACTCCGTATGATTTTATTTATATTCCCTCACTGGTGTAAACTCCACAAGTAGGGGACACTCTCTAACTTGCAGAAGTTTAGCTTCTCATGAACTCTCTCTTTTTGTTAGATGTTTAAATCATTTTGCATTCAATTATAAATGCACATAAATATGTTTCTAAAATATGTTGACATAATTCCTGCTTTTATGTTTTCATTTTTCTGGAATATTTAAGCAGTTTTAAAATAATGCTTCTTTATTTTTTTAAAAGTCCTCCAATGAAGGACTTAGAATCTTTAGTACCAGGATATCTCTGATATCTCTACCTCTATCTATCTCTAATCCAGAAAATACGGTATTCTATTCTGGCAAGTAGACTGGTCCTCAGGACAAAGGGAGACCCCTCCTTTTCTTCCTTCTCCTTTCTTCTTCTCCTCGTCCTTCCTTCTCATTTTCCTCCTTTTCTTCCTCCTTCTTCTCTTACCTCTTCCTTCTTTTATAAGATGTTTATTTGTATTTTTATTTGTTCAGGTAGGGGTGTGTATGTGTGTGTACACATAAGAATGGAATCTTTTAAATGGTGTTTTATTCAAAGAGCCAGCAACCTGAAAAAAAAAAAACAGTAAAAAAACTAAAATTCAGTTCTTCCATCTCATCTACAGTTGGAAGATTTTACAGGGAGAAGGTAGTGTGTTGGGGCTCAAAAGCAGTCAACCATGCTGGAGTTCAGTTGCCCCTCTGATCAACTACTCAGCCACGCTTTTGAGACTTGTGACATATGTGCATCTCATAGTGTCATCTATAATCTCCTTCACTCTGTGGAAATCTGAGCTCAAACACTTTTTGAACTGCTGAGTCAACTTAGTGTCTACCAACTTCAACATTGTATTCCCTCCAAGGACACATCAGGCTAGAAGAGGATTAACACCTCTCTCTCTCTCTCTCTCTCTCTCTCTCTGTGTGTGTGTGTGTGTGTGTGTGTGTGTGTGTTCTAATTTCTTTTTACACTATGGAGTATAAATGTACCTTTCTACTATAGAATATGAAAGTGTCCCTCAGAAACAGAAGTAGAGGTCCTTCAGTTCACAGATGGCAGCCTTGGCAGAGAAAAGTGACATGGGACTCTGTATGAGTTTTGTTGGCCCTTTGTTTCTGTTAAACAAGTTTCTTCTACCATTGAGAGAACACTTACCTCAGGTTAGCCATGAACATAAGAGCCCTGTACCTCTTGTCAGAGACTGGCTTTCATGGAAATTTATGTTTGATTAGGTTTTCATCAGAAGAACTTTATAATTCAGCATAGCAGGGAACAATAATATTTTTGGGGGGGGGGAGTAAATACCACATTAAAAATCCAAGGTCAAAAATTCTGTAAGAGGACAAAACATCTGATGAACACAAATATAACTTGGATGACCACTGAAAAGGTGAACATATCAAACATTAAAAAGGAGGGGAAAAGTCATGTTTTCCTATCATCAGAACCCATGAACTCTACTAGCATGAGATTTCCTCTTGTAAGTCTTTTTTTTTAAAGGGAGAGAGAGAGAGAGAGAGAGAGAGAGAGAGAGGTGAGAGAGAGATTAGATCTTTTTTTAAAGATTTATTTATTATATGTAAGTACACTGTAGCTGTCTTCAGACACTCCAGAAGAGGGAGCCAGATCTCGTTACGGATGGTTGTGAGCCACCATGTGGATGCTGGGATTTGAACTTATCACCTTCGGAAGAGCAGTCGGGTGCTCTTACCTGCTGAACCATCTCACCAGCCCCTCTCGTAAGTCTTACTGGATATAATTATATGTCTGTGCAATTAAAAGATATCCAAATTTAAAATTGAATTATCAGTTTCAGACCTCTAAAATATTATTGAGTGAAATGGTATTCAATTCCTCTAATAGGCTTATTCTAACCTTGGAACATTAGTAGCTCTAAGTCAAATCAACACGTCCTTATTAGGGCACTGGAAAGTCACTTGCTAGGCAAACCAGACATCTAAGCTATAATTCTCACCCTCAATTGTTACCTGGTTCAGGATATGACAACGAGCTACTAACAGGAGCACACTGTGGGTCTAGTTTTTCACCTTGCCTTCAGCTTATAAAGTGTCATCTTAAATCTGAAAAGGTTAGAGAAGTAGGTTCAGATTAGGGAAGTCTGTAAAAGGTTGGCTTTATTCATTTCATGTAAATGGAAACATGATAACAACATTGGATCAAGTCCTTTAGTTCCCGAATCTCTAAATGTTCATCTGAGTATACTGGTATCTTCATGAATGTTTATAATTTAGGAGATAAGGAGTGGGCACTTTATTGCCTTTCTTAAAGAACTGCTACTCATTTTCAACTCAAAGATCTCTTCCCCAGAAAAAGAACCTCAACTCTCCAAAGAAGGTTGGATTTGTCCCTTCTTCCCTAACTATAGCACCTGGCACACAACTTGAGTGTAAAATGACTCTATTAGAAATATTTATTTATTGGCTCTGTTTTCTCTAATATTGAATCCTGACAGCCCAAGGACTGACTTCATTTTTAATTGTTCCAGTCTTTAACATGATAACTAGTGCTTGCTTATTACTGAGATGTGTGTCTTAGGGTACGTTTACAAGTACGCTCATGGAACCAGACGAGGATTCACTTGCCAAAGGCTAAGTTCTTAAATCAACAGCAAGCCACCCCCAGAGAAGTTTTGGTTTTAGACTAGAAGAGAAATGAACCCAGACCAAACTGGATACCTTGAGTGTCAGTGAGAAAAGGTGATGTCATACTCATCACATGATCCCAATAGCTGAAAGCATCTTTAGTTGCCCTCATTCACTGCTACCAGTGAGATGGACTCCAGGACCCTCTGCCCACTGGACACTCTATATTGTATGCCAGGCGTGATTTCTGATATTCAAATGGCTTTTTAGACATTCATTGAGCATCTGCTATAGCCTGTGAGTATGCCTGAAAACACGAGAGATGCAGACACATTGCCAAAGTCAGTCAAGTAGACCTGTATCAGGGAGTTTTCTAGAACAACTGTCTTCCTGGGTTTTTCAAGAGTTTGTTAATGATTTTAGGAAATGGAAAGAAGAAGAGGCCATAATCCTTAATAAATAATAAGTTTATTATACGCATGAATGAAGCATATAATAAACAGCCCTTGTCAGGTGCCTTCAACAAAAACAGAGCCCCAGTGGTAATAGCCTCTAGAAATCGGCTTTTAAAATTGTTTCTGTGTAGGGAGATTTCCATTCTACACACCTAGGTCTCTCAGGGCTTGGGAGTCACTTCTCTTCCCCAATTCTCCTCATTTGCCTATTTTGCATTTTCTTTCAAAAAACACAAAACTGTATGAATTTAAACCAGATGAATATAAATGATCATATAACTTCTGGGGATATTAATTTGTCTGAAACAAAATCAAAGCCCTTTAAAGAGGCATATTAAAACGATCTATAAAATTTTTTATGAGATTAGTATGTTTTTAAAAAATAATAAAAAGTAAAAATAATAACAACAAGATCGCAGAATAGCCAGCCAGAAAAGATGCCAGTGTTGAAGCAAGTTAGTAGACAGCTGGGATCATATGTGTTCAAGTGAAGGGAGGATTGTAATAAATTAATCCTGCAGAAATCCACTGCAGTAGATTGGGTATAATCTGGAAACTTGGTAGTAAATAGGAAATTGAATTTAAAAATTTAGCCCTATTATAAATTGACCTTAGATTTTCCACATGAAAGGAAACCCTTAATACTTCTGTTTGTATAAAAAGAAACATTAATCTTTACATCTACATTTATTTTTATCATGATTCTTGTCTATTCAGGCTGTTTTCTCAAGACTATTTATGCTGAAATGGGCATCTGCTCAGTTCACCCAATTCAAAACAAAAATTTGCATAATCTGTATTTGCATAGCAGCAAGTGGGTGGGGTCTAGGCAAGCGCACAGATGAACATAAAAATCAAATATGGGCAGGAGGAAACTCAATTTCATTATAAAAAAAAAAACATGTTTGTTTAAACATAAAAAAGCTGTGTAAACAATCCAAATGTGTTTGCTGTAGTTTAGCCTACAAGGCTCCCATTCTGTTCCCAGCCCCTTAGCAGTTCAATTGAATGAATGCAAATAAACTCGGGATGCTCACAAGAGACTTCAATTTAAAAATCCACTCTGAAAAAATGTAAAAATTAAGATAGAACAAGGCAAATATAGAGTGGTCTGCAGAGTCTGGAAAAAGAAAAGATAAAAGTTAAAGATAACAAAGATTCAAAGAAACTGTGATTTTTTTTTCTTTTGAAAATTATGCTGTCAGAAAATGGAAAAAAGAAAAACAGAAAATGAAATTTAAAAGCAAATATTTAAAGAGTTTAGAAGTGAATAAGTATAGTAGCTGACCTATGAGCCAACCTACTATAAGCCAACCTAATAGGAAATGGAGCATCAGAGATAATGATTATAATTTAAGGTGGCACTATCACTGGAACAAAGACAAGGGAAGAGAAGGGTCATGAAATGGACTCTCAGAAACTTAGAAACAATGCATTGGTCCAGTTAGAATACTCATCAACATTTGATCTAAGCATAAATCTCTCAGACTGAAGAAACAAAACCTAGACTCATAGCTAACATTTTGTAGAGCTGAATTTTAGCAAGTAGACTGTCATCTGTGGTCAGCCAAAAGACTGTAGTGTTAGGTCTATCATAACACAAACTGGGTATTAATGGAGCCATTAATCACCATCAAAACCATATTAGGAGTGGATAGCCAAAGAGAGCTGAACTGACAGCAAGTGGCCATAAACCTGTCCAAAAACTAATTTGATTACCATCCTATCAGCATCTGTGCCACTTATGAGGGTTCATTTTTTTTGATGAAATTAAGTAGACAAGTCATTCATGCGTATAATAGACATCTAAATCATGGTAAACATGTTGCTGGCAAGAGAAGTAGTGGAAGAAAGTGGGGAAATTTTTGGTATGTGGCTATAGGACCAACTGAATGGAGAGCAGCCTTTGCACAACAGTTGGGTACAGAATGCCATCAAACGCTTTGGATGCAGCCTCCAGCCAAGTTAAAAATGCATAGTTTCAAAGTCAGCTGGTGAGACACGGAGAAATGTTGTTTATTTATGGAAAGGAATGTTTTGCCAGAGTAAACTCTCACTCTTTATGGGTCATAAATGTTCCCAGCAAACAATCTGTTTTATTTGGAGACATTTGGGTCAGTTAAGTTTCAGTCTTAACAGTTGGAATGGTGACATGTCATCATTAGGGACAGTCTAGGGAGAAGCACTGCCTATGCAGTGGACTGTGAATAAGAAGCACCGTGAGTAAGAAAAGGAGCACTGTGAGTCAGGGTAGGAGCACCATGAATAAGAGAAGGAGCACTGTAAGTAAGGGGGAGCACCATGAGTAAGTGGAGGAGAAGACTTTGTTACCCAGAGTAACCTTCCAACTACTACATAACTACAACTACTACTACTGCTGCTGCTACTACTGCTACCGCTACCGCTACCACTACCACCACCACCACCACTACTACTACCACTACTACTACTACTACACACACACATACACACACACACCATTAGTTTTTGCTTGTTTTTTTGTTTTTGAGACAGGGTTTTACAGGATGGCCTAAGCTGGCCTAGAAATCACTATATATTCCGGTCTAACCTCAAAATCCCAAGCTTTCTGACTACAGGAGATCAGCTAAGAATTTTAAAAGAAAGTAGGATCCCTTACCCAAATTTTTACGCACACTATTTGATGCTAGAATTTGGCTTCAATAGTGCATAGTTCTGTCAATCTATTCATTACTTGAAAGCACATTCCCTCCCAGAATTTCTCAATTATTCATATTATTAGAGGAATAATACAAATCCTATACCGAGGGAAAAGTCTGTTGAAAAAGAGTTTTAGGCATCAAAACTTCAGATATGCTTTAACATACAAAAGAAGTCACACAGGAACCAAAACCACATTCAGGAAGAGTCACACATCCCCCTTCTCAGTTTGCTCATCTGGGAAGCAAGGGTTTTGCTGGGTCATTGGTTGCAATCGTCTTGCCACATATAATGTGGGAGCGTTGAAGAGAATCAGCAAGCCTGAGAAAGAAAGCATTTTTCATTTAATATCAAGACTAGGGGCAATACTCCATGAATTTCTAAGGAAACCAGGAAACCCCTTGCAGGCTACAATAAGGAGCCTGTGACTCAGGAAGCTGCCTATGCCAGCCTTCTATGGCCTGCATCTTACCTGGAGTTTGCAGATGGGCCATTTCCCAGGTGGGCCCAGCCAAACACTCCTCATTAATCATGGCTTAAACCTCTCTCAGCGGGGAGACCTCAGGTTAGACATCATTTGGAAACAAATTGGGTGAAAAATAGCTCTGACAATAAGGAACCCACATGGAATTCCCCTGTGAGGGCTTCAGCAGTGTGAAAACAGGCTCTTCCAAGACACTAAGTGATCTGTCAGTTAGTAGATGACATTATAATCCAGTTTTGTGTCATATCCAGCTCTAAGCCACTGTGGCAAGCTCCAGCCTTTGGCTGAATTTCCATCCCCCTAGACTCAGTCAATTTACTGTGGGCATTAGGACTTAGAACTGAAAAAGTGTGTGTATGTGCCTGTGTGTGCATGTGTGTGTATATATATACCCGTGTGTGTGTGTGTGTGTGTGTGTGTGTGTGTGTACCTATGTGTGTGTGCCTATGTGTGTGTGTGCCTATGTGTGCATGTGTGTGTGTGTGCCTGTTTGTGCCTCTGTGTATGTGCCACTATGTGTGTATGTGTGTCTGCGTGTGCCTGTATGTGTATGTGCCTGTGTGTATGTGTGTGTGTGTGTGTGTGTATACCTGTTTGTGTATGTGGCTGTGTGTGTGTTACATGCAATAAACATGCATATTCACAGCTACATGGTAGCAAAGAAGAGCACCTGGCCATATGCTGCATTACTAAAATGAAACTTGGCAAATATTCTGTGCGACTCAAAGAGTCACATGAGGATAAGCCCTAACCTGAGTAATTTTATGAGATATTATGAAGAGGGGAAGAGGAGGAAGAGGGGGAGGAGGCAGGGAGGAAGACAAGAAGAAGAAACTTGGAATTATGACAACATTATTTGTATGCTAGGTGAGAAAAATTCTGCTACCTTCCTCTCAAATGCATCCAATCCTTCAGAGCCTTGGGATACATTTATTATTTATGAGCTTCTTAAAAGTAACTGTGTATTTGCCTTAAAGTGACAGATGGTTCTACCACATTTTAGCCATGATTTATACTAACAGATTGCATTCAAACTCACTGTAAATCAGTGTATTTTGTCTTTCTCATCTTAGAATGGTTTAGTGAGAGGAAAAAACCCAGAAGATAATGCCAACCCATCTCCTATAAACAACAAGATATCATTTATAAAATGAATATTTCTTGGGGCACAGAAATTGTCTGCTTTCTTGTCTTAAACACACCCAGTTCATTCAAATCTTCTAGGAATTTATTCTGGAAAATGTAGGACATGTGTATGTCTGGAAAGGTCAAAGGGCTTTCTTTGAGCCTCTGGCTTGTTAGAATCCAAAGACGTTTACACAAACCGTAATATGCCCACATTCCTTAGCTTATTCACAACCAAGCAACTTTTTGATATATAGGTTTCAACTGGGAGAAGATGTCTACATTCTTAGTTCAGGTCTCTATTGCTGGAATGTATCCGGCGCCGACCCCGACCAGCAGGAATAAGATACAGGACAACCAGATTCCTTCTCAAGATGGTTTACTCAGGAATACTTGTTGCATGGTTACAGAATGGTGGAAAAGGCCCAGAACCCCACCGGAAGCAGCCAAATAAACCCTATCCTGGCTACTCACAGAATGCCACGTGGCTCCTGCTCATACGCCAGGTAGTCTCGGACCTCAGGATCATAGTTTTGGGCTTAGGATCATATCACAGCCTAATGCCATATTAGGAAATATTTAAGCCAGTAAGGCTGATAAGGCTGAGGCAGGCAGCGCCATCTTTAAGGAGCGGCAGCGAGGTTCCCCACAGGAATGAAACACTACGACTCAGCAATTTGGCTTACACTTCCACGTTGCTGTTCACCACCGAAGGAAGTCAAACAGGGCAGGATTCTCAAAGCAGGGACTGATGCTTCTTATCAGCTTTCTCAGTCTGCTCTCTTATAGAACACAGGACTCTCTTATAGAGCCCAGGGATGGAATCACACACAAGTGGCAGAGACCTCCCCCATCACTTACTAATGTAGATTTTATGGAGGCATCTTCTCAACTGAATTTCCCTCTTTTCAGATAGCTCTAGTTTGTATGTCAACATAAGACCAGTCAGTACACTTGCTATAAGATCCTGGAAAGGCTTCTTTGAGTCTAATTCCTGAGGGGACCTTGGCTCTGGGAATCTGAGACACCTTTCAGGGCCAGTGACCCTGAGGATGTAAAAGTAAGGTGTGGCCAATTTCCCCATCGGGGAGGAGTTGTGTCGTGGTTAGGACTGATAAGTGAGACCACTTGTGTAACAGTCTTAAGGAACAGTTTCCTAAGTAGAAGGACAAGCAGACGCAAAGGTACTGTGGTAGCATAAGCAAGCTTGAGGGTTTGAGGGAAGACTGTTACTTACACCATGGGTAACGGAAATAACAGGGTCCTGGGGAATTCCTAATATATTGGAACCTGAGTCAAATATATATCAGTCCCAAGTTAAGCCTTTTTGAAAAAAAATATATTTTTATTTATTCTTGGAGAATTTCACATGTTATATTTTGATTAAACCCTCATACCCTTTACCCAACTCCTCCCAGATCTGTGCCAACTTCCTTCCTTGCCCCACTACCTGTGGTTTTTTTGTTTTTTTTTTAATTCAAGCCCATTGACTTCAATTTGTGTTGTCCAAATACTCTTACATGTGGGCTAACACCTGTAGAGCAGTTGATATACCAGGGCATCCTGAAATTTTGTCTGGCTTGAGCTTGCAGAGGTCTAGCTCATGCTGTTCATACGTGCAACTGTCTTGTGTCCACCATCCACCATCTCTGGTTCCTACAGTCTTTTTACTTCCTTTTCCACAAGAATTTCTGAGCCTTGCCAGGAAAGGAATGATATGTCCTATTTGAGGGAGAGCATTCTTTAGTCCCTTATTCTGCATGTTAACCCATTGTGGGTCTCTGTGGTAATGGCTATTTGCTGTAATAAACCTCTCTGAAGAGGATTGAGAGATGCACTATTCTATGGAGATACTATTAAGACATTGTGAATTGAGGTCATACTGTAGCTACTTGGTAGAATAATAATAATAGGTTCTCCTATAAGGCCTATTGTTTCTTTTTTGTTGTTGTTGTTTTTTAAATTTTTTTATTAGATATTTTCTTTTTTTTTTCAACTTTTATTAGATATTTTCTTCATTTACATTTCAAGTGTTATCTAGAAAGTTCCCTATATCCTCCCCCCTCCCGGCCCTGTTACCCTACCCACCCGCTCCCACCCCCTGGCCCCAGCATTCCCCTGTGTTGGGGCATATAAAGTCTGTATAACCAAGGGGCCTCTCTTCCCACTGATGGCCAACTAGGCCATCCTCTTCTATATATGCAGCTAGAGACACGAGCCCAGGGGGTACTAGTTAGTTCATGGTTATTCTTCCACCTATAGGGTTGAAGACCCCTTCAGCTCCTTGGGTACTTTCTCTAGCTCCTTCTTCCTTGGGAACCC
>LR749898.1:0-100000 GCA_902729485.2 Mus minutoides
CGAGGCATTACACCATCTCTCCGGTGAATTTCACACACTGCTTTTATTGCACATGACTGAGACTGGGATAAACAAGCGAAGGTTGCGGGGCTTGGCATAGAGCCAGGGCACCATCTTGGCTCACGTGGCCATGCCCACTTCCCACAACATGGCATTTTCCTCTATATTAAAACATTTTCTCTAGGGGAGTGGATGGGGACTCATGAGTTTTAGAAGTAAAGCAAAGGTCACATATCTGGGAGAACAGCAGCCCCCCTTGTCATTAGAGAAAGGAATAGACACACCTGCTGAGGCAGAACTGTAAAGAGAGGACATAATACTGTGGGCAGCTTTAGCAATAAGCACCATACTGGGTGGGCTTCCCCATAAGCCAGCTGCTTCCAGTTACAACTTCACCTTTCTTAGGGTTCTATTGCTGTAACGAGACACCATGAGCAGAGAGCGCACTGGGGAGGAACAGGTTTATTCAGCATGTTGTTCTAACTGAGAGAAACCCCCACCCATTTACACACAGTAATCCCATTAATGGCTCATTGACTCATCGCCTGTACTGATTTTGGTGCACTGTTAGCTTATTCTGTTGTGGGCTCTCTTTCTGAGGTGAATACATGTGTGTGTTATATCACCTCAGGGACAACGAGCCTCCAAACACTACATAATCAATTGGTTCCACAACTGGGCACATATCCCAAAGAATGAAAATTAGTGCCTGGCAGAAATATCTGCACTCCCAAGTTCATGCAGCATCAGTCACTATGGACAGCATAAAAAGATTCTTGGAAACCTGAGGCGATTGACCAGTCTTGCAGCAAAGCCAATGTGGCCAAGGCAAACTTGTAGATGACTTAGAAAAGAAATGTAATACTGTCTTAGGGTTTCTATTGCTGCAGTGAAACACCATGAACAAAAAGCAAGTTTTTTTTTTTGGAGAGGAAAGGGTTTAATTCTAATACTTCCACATTGTAGTTCATCACTGAAAAGGCTGTGGAGGGGTGCTGCTGACTGGCTTGCTTCCCATGGCTTGCTCAGCCTGCTTTCTTATAGTACCCAGGACCACCAGCACAGGGATGCCACCACCTACCATGGGTTGGGCCCTCCCTCCTTGATCACTAATTGAGAAAATGCCTTACAGCTGGATCTCATGGAGGCCATTTCCTCAACTAAGGTTGTTTTCCTCACCGATGACTCCAGCTTGTGCCAAGCTGACACACAAAGCCAGTCAGTACAAAATACCTTAAGATTGCTGAGATAGAGGATAAATACACTGTCCAGGTAATGTAAGCAACCACAGTGAAACCACCAAGCTAGAGCACTGCATAGGCAGAAAAACCTTTATTGGGGGACAAACTGCCAGGCTGTCTTCTTCGAGGGCAGCTGCCTATTGAAACAGCAAGCAGGTTTTACATGATAGCAGGCTGGGAGTATTTGGGTGGGCTGTTCTGGTTAATTGGGAGCTATATGGGCTTTGCCAGGGGTGGTCGACCACTGTGGACAGCGAAGGGAAGTTATTGGTTTTTGGGTTTCTGTTTATCAGATAAGAATTATTCTGTTTGTCCAGTAAGAATCCAGCCTGGACCTTAACATAGCTCTCTCTTATGAGGCTATGCCAGTGCCTGGCAAGTGCAGAAGTGGATGCTCACAGTCATCTATTGGATGGAGCATGGGGCCCCTAATGAAGGAGCTGGAGAAAGTACCCAAGGAGCTGAAGGGGTCTGTAACCCTATAGGAGGAACAACAATATGAACTAACCAATACCACCAGAGCTGTGTCTCTAGTTGCATATGTAGCAGAGGATGGCCTAGTCGGCCATCAATGGGAGGAGAGGCCCTTGGTATTTTGAATATCATATGTCCCAGTAGAGGGGAATGCCAGGACCAGGAAGCAGGAGGGGGGTGGGTTGGGGAGCAGGGTGGGGGGAGGGTATAGGGTGCTTTAGGAATAGCATTTGAAATGTAAACGAAGAAAATATCTAATAAAATAAAATGCCTTAAAAAAAAAAAAAAAAAAAGAATCCAGCCTGGGTTGGTTCCCCAGCCAGCATCTTAGTTCATTGCCAGCAATGCTGCCATTTTCTGGTGCTTTGTGGCCTAACAGGTAGACACTGAGGAAAAGGGAGTTGATTGTGCTGAGTTCATGATTCTCAGGAAGATCGGGAGCAAAGACATGAGATAGCCCCAGAAAATGAAAAGCATGATTCTGTTTCATCAGATGGCCACAGAGGACCTGGATGAAGCCTTCCCCCTAATCAAATTAGACAAGAAGTACTGGGAGGCCAGGAGAAAGCTGTGACCTGTGCACCACAAACTCTGGGCATGAAAATGAATTATAATTACATAGTTATACTAATTATATACCTTATAAATAGTTATACATATATAAAACATATAATAATAAAATATATAATTATAATTATGTAGTTATATTAAAGAATTCTCAGATAAATAAGTAAGGATTTGCTAATTTTTTAGATTTTGCAGTCTAATTATAGGAAGTTATAGCAGGTTTTTTTCTAGAAATATCTAAAAATGAAGTGATATGAAACAAACCTGTTCATTTTATAATTGATACATTTTATAGCCAATGGCAGTCTAGTAAATAATTTTAAGGTGTTTCACATGAAAATGTGTAAAACATTAGAAGGCATAGCTTTCCATGATAAATAGAATGTCCTTATTAAATGACAAGAATCAGAATTTCTTTAAAATCTAGACATTTATGATTATCTGTTCATGAGTATTGAGGGAAGGAATCTTTATTTTTTTTATCACATTTTTATAAGTCAGGACTTGTTTCCATGACAACTTTGCTTTGTTGCAGGATAAACAGTAACATTGTAGCAGGATAAACAGTGATATATGAGTAACCTTTGGCCAACTTGGTTAATATAAGAATTAAGTGCAAGGTGGCTTTAGAGCAATGGCTCACCCAAGAAATCTCTCCTCCTTGTCATAAAAACAAGGACTAGGATTATGAAGTGTGCAATGATGTTTTTGGTGGGTGGGGATTGAATAGGGTGGTGGTTTGTTTACACAGTGTGTGTGTGTTTGAATTCAACAATATAGCTCGTCTTTCCTTAAAATGCATTTTGTAAAACATTTTTTAACTGTTTGGCTCAGTAGCCAATACTTAAAGGAATCACCAAAGCAGCAGTCACTCAATATGGAAAGGATTTGGTACTGTGCCAGGCAACAGGGAGAAAGCAGGAGGAAATGCTAATTTGTCTGCAGAGACAGGTCCAGAGTGAAACCTACATGTGTATACATCAAGTGTTGTCTGGGAGACAAGAGTATCACCCTTCTGAGAATTTGTGACTTGATGATAAATGCCAGCTCTGGAGACTTAGCCATCTAAAGGAAGCAGGTGTGGCTACACTTTATAGGTTACTTCACATAAAACTGATTATTTTCTCTCCAGCTCTTGAAAAATATTTATTATTTTTTTATGTGTATGTGTATATGCAACACATGTGCAGCCGCCCCCAGGGGCCAGAAAAGGTCGCCCTTGGAGCTAGAAGGTGTGGGACAGCTTCCTATTACCTTAACAATCACCAAGGAGCCAGGTGGTTTTGAGTCTTTTCTTTCTTTCTTTCTTTCTTTCTTTCTTTCTTTCTTTCTTTCTTTCTTTCTTTCTTCCTTTCTTAGCTTTATTTATTTATTTATTTATTATGTATACAGCAGGCCAGAAGAGGATACCATATCTGATTATAGGTGGTTGTGAGCCACACCATGTGGTTGCTGGAAATTGAGCTCTTAACCTCTGAGACATCTCTCCAGCCCAGTTTTGAGTTTCTTGATGTGGGTGCCAGGATATGAACTTGGGTCTACTTGGAAAAACAACTAGTGAACATCTGTCCCTTTCTGCTTTTAATTTTCATTTGTTATGCTGGCCTCAGCCCTACATGGGTTCTCAAGCTCCTGTAGTAAAAAAAAAAAATATTACATAATCCGGGAGCGAGGTTTCTATCTGCCCTAGATCATTGAGTCCCGGATAAAAAGCACACACAGCCTTTATATTGTTAAGTATGCCTTAGGCCGCACAACAGCTGGGCAGCTGCCTATGCTCCATGCTGTTATCTACCCTCCCATCGATAACCCCGAGCCAGCCGTCTCTCACCCTGTACTGTGTGTTCCATGTAGGGCGCTCTCAACTCCAATCAGGCAGCCCTATGGCCCGTGTTCTCTTGCCCCCTAGCCCACGGCCGCCCTCCTTTCCCCTTTCCTCCGGGATTGACTTCTCCCTCTCCCCATGATGCTTTATTTTCTCCACTTTTCCAAGCCCACTGGGGTGGGGTGGGGGTGGGGGATCAAGCCCACCTATTTCTCTTCTACCCAGCTATTGGCTGTTGGCATTTTTATTCACCAATCACAGTTAACTGGGGGCGGGGTCATTCAGTATCTTACCTTTGGATTTTTTGGGGGGCAAACAGTTTTGCACCCCACTCCACCCCAACAGGCTTTAGCCTTTTATTGACCAGCTAGAATGGGGAGAGGGTTCATGTGATGTTAGCTGAGTTCATGATTGGAGGGGAACCCCTCTTGAGGAAGCAGTATTAACTACAAACAGCATCAGGCCAAACCACTACAGCGCCTCTCTAGTTTCTTTGGACATAGTGCTTGAAAATGATTCACAAATTTATATGTACACCAAACTGAGGTCATGAAAAACTCTTAAATCATACAGCCAAACTTTACTACCCACCAACTATATGATTTTGTTACTTAATTTCATGGGGCCTTCCTTTTCTCCTCTGATAAAGACAGACTCATAAGGAGGTTGCAGTGATGCACAGAGAAAATATTTCAGAAACATCTCATCCGGTAGGGGCAAAGAGGCAATGTTTGCTAGAGAGCCTTTTCAAAACCAGAAACAAAAGTTTCTGGTTTTGAAAGCAAAATACTTAGAGTGGGATTCTAAAATGATTCTACTTTCATAGAAGGTAGAGATTGATTTTAAGCCCTCAGGGAAGATACGTAAGCAAGCAAACACCAGCCATGTGCTGGAGGTAAGGCAGTGCAGCAGAAGCCAGAACAGTCAGCAGCAACATATGGCAGGGACTGAAAGACAGCCATATCCGTCACCATCTAGCCAGGAAAACGGAACGGAGGTTTTTGATAGAAGAAATTCAATGTGGAGAAACTTCCAAAAACTGCACGGAGAGCCGAAAGTACAACCAGACCTCAGTGAGGCAAAGGAGAACTGGAGAACTGACAAAGGGCAGGAATGAGCTACTGCTCTGTCCGTGACAGAGGACACGGGAGGGAGGAGGGGAAGGAGGAGGGAGAGTCAGCCAAGAGAACCAGAGATCAGTGAGCCCGTACCTAAGGCCCGAGCTCTGCCTGATACGCCACACACAGGGAGACAGAAGGGAAAAGAAACCCTGTGCACCTTCAAATATTGTTCTTCTAGGGGGTTGACATCTTACTTAGAAACCAGTTGTCATAACACCTGTGGAAGGCAGTGTGGAGGGTGTGGGTCAGCTTCCTATTACCTTAACAAAAATATTCAAGTTATAATTAAACAGGAAGAAAGTTTGTGGGTGTTAGAATTTTTTTTTTTTTTTTTTTTTTGGTGGAGTACCTTGGTGGGCCAAGGCCAAGGTATGCTGCAGAGATCACAACATGCATCAGATGTAACACAAGTGATTTCTTGGGGGTGGGAGCAAAAGACCTTCTCAGAGTGGGGACATGGGAGTGACAGAGACAGAGAGACACAGAAACAGAGACACCAACAGAGATAGACAGAAAGACAGACAGAGAGAGAAAGAAAGAGAGCAGTCTGTGATGGCAGGAAACCTTCTACATGGTTAGCAACTGGTGATGCCATAGCTGCTGGTGTTCAGTCGCTGGAGGTAGGCTATGGCAGTGCTGACTTCTAACAATGGGTGTTCCATGTCACAAGAGGAATGATCAGTCCAGAACAAAGTTGTGACTGCAAGACACAAATGCAAGTAATGGCTTACTACTGTAAGCAGATAAACTACATTTGTTTCATGGGCAACAGAGCCAAAAAGCAACTATAGTGGAATCATTTGCAACAGACCAAAATGACATAGTTTGCACCAGATAGAAAGAAGATGCATTTAGGTAGCCAGAGCCAAGATTTGCCGATGGCTCTGAGAAACTATGAGGGGAAGGAGTGAGGAATAGGGCTGTGCCCAGTTTATTCTGAGCAGCTAGATGGATAAAGTCACTCATCAGAATGTGCAGAAAACTGGGAAAAGGGGGATTTCAGGAGTAGGGCTTTGGGTTTGATATGCTTAATTTAAATATTTTTTTGTTTTTAAAGTCCTTTTCAAAGCTGCCCCCTTTGTTTATTTGTTATACCAGACAGGAGCCACAGCACTGGTTGACACAGCTAACAGAAATCCCTCTGTCTGTTGTCCTTCAGCTCTGAGAAAGGCAGCAGCTAGGATTTACCCACAATCTTTGCCCCAGACACAAGACACCGATATGGTACCTTTTGAAGAAACTAACCCAAGAGGTAATTCCTGCAGATAGCAGCACCTGGGGATTGGCCACGGGGATATGAGTCTACAAGCATCGAAAAGCACTTCCTCACAAATCCAAAAGCTCTGCCCTTGCACATTCTCAGTCAGTGGTAGTCCCACCAACTACGTATGCATGGACAGAATGTATAGATGTAAAAACAAACAGACTTAGCTAAGATCAATGCTTTGCCCCAGAAATACAAGCAAGGAGCTCACACACCAATGAGAATTGCCCCCCTCTCCCCGCCACCCCATGGGAGGAGTGGGGGTGGGGTTTGTGAAATGGCTCAGCAGGTTCTGGCAATTGCTGCCAAGCCTGATAATCAGAGCTAGATCCCTTATCCTTCCTACACAGTGGATGGAGAACACTGACTCCTGCAAGTTGCCTTCTGACCTCCATGCATGTGCCCATTCTCTCTCTCTCTCTCTCTCTCTCACACACACACACACACACACACACACACACACACACACACACACACATGTGCACGCGAGCTAAATGAGAATGTATGGAACAGTCTTCCAGAAACAACCTGGCCTTCTGAAGAAGAGTTAACAGTTTATTTACATCTTTGAAAACCGGCTCCAGTGGCCTTTAAGTAACAAGTTATGAAGAAAAAGAATCAGTACTAAAGTTGACACAAATAAATGAAATATAGAAAAAAATCAGAACAAACAAGAAGGAGTCAAAAGGAGGATGCCAAAGTACTAGTCTAATGATAATGAACTTACTCTGATAAGTAGTAAACCAAATTTTTAAACCTTTTGTCATGAAATATAAGTGCACTTACATCTGGTTGTATTCAATTCGAGCTCTAGAGTCTACAATCTCACTCTGAGCTGAGACCTACTAAATCACTTGACATTTAAGAAATAACAAAGGAGGTCGCTGGAGGTCACAGCTGCAGATGGCTTGTCGGCATAATGAGATAATCTTTTCTACTTAAGAGCAGAATCGATTCTTTCTGCCCCGCGGTCCCACATAAACAGTACCACATTTCCTGAATGGGAAAACAAATGACAAAATTTGTAGATTATTAAAGGAAATCTCAGAGAGCAGTAGTATTAATCATGTTGATGGGTTCCAAGTTGAATTTTTCTTCTTAACTTTTTTAGTCAACGCTGTGTGTGAGTGTGTGTGTGTGTGTGTGTGTGTGTGTGTGTGTGCACGCGTGCACACGTGTGCGTGCACTGGGGAAAGGAAGAGAGGGAATGGAAAAGAAAGGGAGGGAGAAGTCTAGTGAGAATATTTGAGGGGGAAGGAAATAGGCTTGGCTCCAACATTTTAGCAAAAAAGGTTCCTATTGAAATGAAATAGGCCTGCAGTCAGGAAGAGAAGTATATGGGGGTTGTATGCTGTTTAATTTTTTTCTAAACCTAAATGTGCTTTAAAACAAGTACATTAATGTTAAAAATTACTTAATATCTCTGTGCTGGTTAGTTTTAATCAATGTGACACAAACTAGTGTCATCTAGGAAGAAGATCTCTCACTGGAGGACTTGCTTCCATCGGAAAGACCAGAAGGCATGTCTGTGGAGTTTTTTAGTTTACATTTTTTTCATATAATATACTTTGGCTAAGTTATCTCACAATTCCTTCCAGATCTTTCTCACCTCCTGTCCCATTTCTCACATTCAAAAAAAAAAAAAAGAAAGAAAGAAAGAAAAGAAAGAGAAAAAGAAAAAAGAAACTGAAACAACAACAACAACACACACACATATACACACACCTACATAAACCAGGAAAAAAAAAAAAAAACCTCTGGGAAAAAAAATCAAAACAAACAAAAGTCTAAGACAGAAAAAAGCCCAAAGAAAGCAAAATGCCATCGATCTTATTTTGTATTGGCCAAACTACTCCTAGGAATTGGGCCTTCCCTGAAGTGTGGTTGATACACCCAGTGAGAGTCCATTGGAGAAAACTTTGCCAGCTGGTATCAATTGCAGATAGGTTCTTGGACATGAGTGGGAACCCATGTCCTCTCAGCCTTGGAACCCCATCTGGCTTGGACCTGTGCAGGTCTTGTGCACAGTCTTTGTGAGTTTATATGTGCACCAGTTAGGTTGTGTCTGGAAGAACTGTTTCCTTGTAGTTGTACATCACCTCTGGTCTTACAATCTTTCTGCCTCCTCTTCTACAAGTTTCCTGAGCCTTGAAGGGAGGGGTTTGGTGAAAATCGCATTTAGGCCTGAGCATGCCCAAATCTCTGCTTTGTTCAGTTGGGTCTGCATTAGTTCCTAGCTAGGGTAAAAAGAAGCTTCTCTGACTGAGGGTGTAAGACCCTGAGGCCTTAGAATTGAGTGCACGACCCCTAAAAACACAACTTGATGATAGATGGCTGCAATGGCAAGAGGTTGCTCAGCCTCAAGCAGCACCGAGATTTCAGGTTTATGTTTAATTTCTGAAGTCAGGAGGCCTTGCTTCTGATAGATCACACCATGCACATGTGCAGTGGTGAAGGCATACCTGCTGTCAGTGTAGATATTGACTTTCTGGTCCTTGGCCAATTCTAATGCTTTTGTGAGTGCAACAAGTTCAGCCTTCTGGGTGGACATCCCTTCAGGCAAAGCCTGTGCCCATATAATGTCATGCCCATCAACTACTGCTGCTCCTGCTTTTTTAAGTCCTCCCTCTATAAAACTTCTCCCATCTGTAAACCATGTGATTTTAGCATCTGTGAGAAGCAGGTCCAACAGGTCTTTATGCCAGCCATGGGTCTTGGCTAGTACCTGCTTAAAGTCATGGATGGGAGGCTCTAGGTCTGGATCTGGTAGCAGTGTGGCAGGGTTCAGGCTGGCAGGTTGGGTGAATGTTATTCTATCAGAGTTGAGCAACATAGTCTGATAATGTGTCATGTGAGCATTAGTGAACCATCTATCAGGGGGCTGATGAACCACACTTTCTAGGGCAAGCAGTGATCAAGTTCACCAAGTTCTGTCCCAGAATCAATTTATCTGTGTCCCTGACCAGTAACGCCATAGCAGCCACTATACGCAGGCAAGCAGATCATCCTGCAGCCACAGGGTCTAATTTTTTAAATAGGTATGACACAGGTCTTTTCCAGGGCCCCCATCTCTGAGTAAGAACCCCTTTGGCAATACGTTTGTTCTCAGCCACAAATAGATGGAAGGGCTTAGTCACATCCGGGAGGCCCAAAGCTGGAGCCGACATAAGGACAGTTTTAATGGTGTCAAAGGCCTGTTGTTCTTTATTTCCCCAAAAGAAGGGCTGTTTATCTTTTCTGAGGAAGTAAAGTGGGGCCACTAATTCAGAAAAGCCTGGAATCCACAGTCTAAAAAAGCCCATAGTGCTCTAACTTGTCTTGAACTGGTTGGTGGAGGAATATGAAACGCAGTCTCTTTTCTAGCTTCAGAGAGCCCCAGTTGCCCCTCTTTTACTAGGTAACCCCAGTAGCTGACCTGATGCTGGCAGATCTGGGCTTTCTTGGCTGATACTCGATACCCCATTTTCCCAAGCTCTGTGAGCAGGCATCAGGTTCCTTGTAGGCACAGTTCTTGGCTGGATGCAGCCAGCAGAAGGTCATCCACATACTGCAAGAGTGTTACCTGCAGGTTGGAGGCTCTGAATGCATCCAGATCCTGATGTAAGGCTTCATCAAAGATGGTAGGAGAGTTTTTAAATCCTTGAGGCAGGCAAATGCACATCAGCTGTCCAGTTGTTCCCAACTCAGGATCTTTCCACTCAAAAGCAAAGTACTTTTGGCTTGAGGGAGTCAGAGTCAGGCAGAAGAAGTCATCTTTAAGATCTAATACCGTGTACCAAACCTGTTCTGGTGACAGGGTGCTCAAGAGGTTGTAGGGGTTGGGTACTGTTGGGTGCAAGTCAGCTACCCGTTTATTTACCTCTTTTAGATCCTGAACCGGATGGTAGTCATTGGTCCCTGGTTTTCACACAGGTAGGAGAGGGGTATTCCAAGCAGATTGACACCTTCTCAGAATGCCCAACTGGAGGAGGTGCTGGATATGATGTCTTATCCTGTTTCAAGCCTCTTTAGACATAGGGTACTGTCAAACCATTATGGGAGAGGCCTGAGCTTTAAGTTTTACATGGATGGGGGTGCTGATACTTGGCCCTCCCCATGTCTGCTGTCTCTGCTCAGGCTTCCAGGAACTTGCAGAGCCACATTTTCACTTCTTATTTTGGGATTTTATGTGCTCACAGAGTTTATACTCATCTTCTAGTTTAACAGTCAGGACTTGTATGGTTCTCCTTTCTGACCTTTAACCACAGACCCTTCGGGGGAAAGTGGATTTGGGCCCCCAATTTGGTGAGAAGATCTCGTCCTAACAGTGAGTAGGGACATTCTGGTACAACAAGGAACAAATGGGATACCCGGCCCATGCCCAGGTCCACTGTTCTTCATTCAGGTCCATGGATATTGTTTACTCCCAGTATCCTCTTGGACCCATGATCTTTTGGGAGATGGGGTCCATCAGTTTGTAGTAAGACCAAGTGTTGTGCTCCTGTATTCACCAAGAAGCAGGTGGGTTTCCCCTCCTCTCTGAGAGTTACCCTAGGTTCAGGGAGGGGGTCCTATGTAGGGAGCCATTCAACTGCTCCTTGAAGACAGCACCGTCCGCCTCAGCTGTACTGGCATAAACAACTCTTAATTGGCATTAGGCAGTGTCAGCTGTTGTTTGATCTTGTGCCCGAGACCACCTGGTGTATGAACGAGAGCCACGGGGCAGCTTGGTGATTGGCCAGGACAGGGTTTAAATTGACTGCTCTCGGTGGGGTTCGGGGCCATTTGCCACATTACGTTTCCTGAGTAAACCATCCTGAGAAGAAACCTGGTTGTCCTGCATCTTATTCCCGCTGGTCGGTAGGGGGCGCTCGACAAGATGGTGGCCTGTATGCGGAGGAAATAATTCTGACCTGCACGAAGGTTTCAGAACTCAGGCGGTACAGGGTGAAGCTCGGAGGGTGCCCGGTAAGTAGGGCAGGCAAGCCCGCGTTTTTTGTGGCTATGTGTTTTGAAGCCCACCGGTAAAGACGGCTACGTTTTCAGACCACGGTAAGCGGCTGGAGAGCTTCGGTAGGTATACGGTTTTTACAAGCCTGCTGGAAAAGGCGGCCACACCTGCAGTCTGCAGTAATGCGGCCACGCCTGCAGTCTGTGGTAAAGCGGCTGCACATTTCAAGCCTGCCAGTAGAGGCAGCCACATTTTTCAGGCCCTCGGTAAGTGGCTACATTTTTCAGGCCCGCGGTAAGCGGCTATGTTTTTCAGGCCGGCGGTAGAGTGGCAAAGACATTCTTGCCCAATTCGCGAAGCCCTTAAGGAGGTAACGGATCAGGTATTAAGTTGACGCTGCAGCCCCTTGGTTTGTGGTATCAGGGAATTTGACTCTTACAAGTTGGGACAAAACTGGCAGAGACCTAGATTTTGCTTGGAATCAGGGCACATTGAAAGCAGAAGTGAAACCGGTGTGAAAGTATGGGACAGAGCAGGAAGTTCCCAGTAAGGGACAAGGCAGATTAAGGATCTCGTCATCTGAGGGAAACCCCAGTAAGTTAAGTAGTACCTTTGAAGTTGAATTTAGGATGGCTGTGATGTGCACAGGTGATTTTGATAATCATTACCATTCTATCACCTGGATTCAGTTTGTTTTCTCTCACTTCCAGTACCCTTTAGTATGGATGCTATGGTTTTCCCTAGGATTTCTGGAACCAGTAAATCTTTGCAATTGCAATCCATAGTTATAGAAAAGGAATGTTTTGTTTAATGTGTCTTTGAAGGGTAGCTTTTGTTCTCCTATAAAAAGAGCCCATGTGGGATTCATACAACGGTTTCTTTGGTATCAGGATGGAGTCCTGTGGCTTATTCCAAATATGGGCATCCCACAAGTAAAGCAGCACCTCCTCAACCTAGGTGGACAGCTCGATGTAGAGCTGAAAGAGAGTAGCTGTTCACCTGGACAGGATGTTAAGATAGTTAGGATAATAATGATTAATATCTATAGCTTTTTGAGACTTAACAGAATTCTCATCATTTGGTTACCTCGGATCCCTTTAAGTCAAATGTCTAGAGTTTAATGCCTCTTTCACACAAGCACAGTTGGATTATTTAGGAGCCAAGGTAGGAACAAAACAGATAGTGCCACAAAAGGTAGAGTTTAGAAAGGATAATTTGAAAACTTTAAATGATTTCCAGAGATTATTGGGTGACATTAATTGGGTTCGGTGTTACCTGAAGATGCCAAATTATGAGTTAAAACCTTTATACAGTATTCTAATAGGTGATTCAGCTCTTGATTCCCCTTGGCAATTAACATCAGAGGGGAGAGCAGCATTGCAGAAGGTAGAGGAGAGGTTGCAATCAGCGTTTTTGCAGCGATGGCAAGAAGAAAGACCTATAATGTTGTGTATCCTTGCCACTTATGGACAGCCTACTGGAATTTTATGGCAGGAAGGACTATTATTGTGGATTCACCCTAAAATTTCTTCTGGAAAAACTATTGAACACTATCCCTTGGCTGTCGCTGCACTGGCACTCTTAGGAGTTCAGCAGTGCCTGCAGCATTTTGGTTGCCCACCTGCCACAATAGTAATTCCCTATTCCAAAGGGCAAGTGATGGTGTTGGCTGGCACTGTAGATGATTGGGCTATTTTACAGTGCAGCTTCGATAGAACTACTGATAATCATTATCCCAAGCATCCTTTACTTTCTCTATTTAAAGAACATCCTGTAGTATTTCCTAAACTCACCTCCGCTTTGCCTATTCGTGGAGCTCCTAATATCTTTACTGATGGTTCCAAAGCAGGATGTGGAGCTTATATAATAGGCACAGGAGAGCCAATTTTATGCCAATTTCAGCCTGGCTCTCCTCAAACTGTAGAATTACAGATTGTGGTCGAGGTGTTTAAGAAATGTAGCTTTGCCTTTAATCTAATATCTGATTCCGGTTATGTGGTAAATGCAGTGAGGATCTTGGAAATAGCGGGACCAGTAAAAATTAGCAGCCCGGTGGGTACCATTTTATTGGCATTGCAAAATTTGATTTGGAAACGGTCTTAAAATTTTTATGTTCAGCATAATAGAGCTCATACTGGGTTGCCCGGACCACTAAGTGAAAGTAATGATAAGGTAGATAAGTGGTCTACCAAGATGGAATGTATCTTTTTTAGTACAAACATAGAGCAGGCTAGAACATTCCATCAGTCATTCCACGTCAATGCTAAAACTTTACAACAGAAATTTCGGCTCTCCCGGCTGATGCTAGACAAATTATCTTGGATTATCCTCAGTGTGTGGTACATCTGCAACCACCTCATGTAGGTGTAAATCCAAAAGGATTGCTGCACCTTAAGATCTGGCAGATGGATGTAATTCACATCTCGGAGTTTGGAACTCTAAGGTACGTACATGTTTCCATTAAAAACTGCTCTTTTGAATCTTTCTGCAAACAAATGGATGTCATTTGCAGTCATGGACTGCCATATAATCCACAAGGCCAAGGCATTGTGGAGCGCGCCCATCACACTTTAAAGGAGTGCTTACAAAAACAAAAAGGGGGAATAGGCCAAGGCCGTACCCCCAAAGAAAGAATATCTTTAGCACTATTTACTTTAATTTTTTTTAAAATTTGGATGTACATGGCCAATCAGCGGCTGACAGGCGGAGTGCAGGGCGTGCACCCCCTCTAGAATGAGTTAAATGGAAAGACATATTAACGGGTCTGTGGCGAGGACCAGATCCTGTGCTGACATGGGCATGAGGCGCTGTTTGTATTTTCCCACAGGACCAACAAGATCCGGTGTGGGTGCCTGAATGGCTGGTGAAGAAGGTGAAGAATGTAAACGGCCCCGGAGACCCCAAGTGGATTGTTAAGCTTGACGAGCCTGTGACCCTATAATCAAGAAGTCGTCAGCGCAGAGTCTACAAGCAGTGCCCCATCTGGGAACTGGGCGGGCATAGGAGCTTTAGCCTTAGGCCTGGTCTTGGTCTCTGTCGGTTGCCTGTGGTGTCTCTGCGAAATGACCCAGGTTCATAGAAAAGGAGATCTTACTATGCTGACTGATGCCACTATTGCCATGGAGGTTAGCCAGTCCCCCAAGTTTCGCTTGCTGCAATTAAGCAGTGATGTTTGCCTTGTGAGTGTGTTTTCTCCCATCAGCTACAATTGCTAAGGTCCCAATGGTTAAGGCTCAAGCAGGCTGTCGCCTAAAACAGAGGCCACGCCAACTGGGGATACCAGCTTACCCTGGGCCTTAGTAGGCTTGTGCTGCGTAAATACTCAGTGACAGGCTTGATGGCCTGGCCTAGAAATGATCTGACCTAAAGCATAATGATCTGGAGAGCTGGTTGCCACTTGTTCATATAAAATAAAAAGGGGGGAGCTGTAGGGAGCCATTCAACCGCTCCTTGAAGACGGCACCAACTGCCTCAGCTGTACTGGCATAAACAACTCTTAATTGGCATTAGGCAGTGTCAGTTGTTGTTTGATCTTCTGCCTGAGACCACCTGGTGTATGAGCGAGAGCTACGGGGCAGCTCAGTGGTTGGCCAGGACAGGGTTTAAATTGGCTGTTCCCAGTGTGGTTTGGGGCCATTTGCCACATTACCTTTCCTGAGTAAACTGTCCTGAGAAGAAACCTGGTTGTCCTGCATCTTATTCCCGCTGGTCGGTAGGGGGTGCTCGACAGTCCTAACCCTGTCCCCACTAATCACTGTCTTCTTCCTGAACCACCAACACCGTGGGGTGTGGGGCTCTCTCTTTTTTTTTTTTTTTTTTTTTTGGCCTATTGGGACATTCTCTTGCCCAATATCCTTTTTTATCTGCTGTACACACACTGGTCTTTGGCCAGGGATTCTCTTCTGTTGCCAGGTTCTATCTTTCTAGATTCCCGAGGCTCTCTAGCTTCTCTCACTATGGTGTCCAGGAGTCTATGAAAATTTCTTTCCTGTTTCTTGTCTCTCTTCAGCTCCATAGCTTCCTGTTCTTTCTGCCTTCTCGCTTCATTCTCCTCCTCTGTCTCTCTATTATAGAACACTTTCTCAGCTACTTGCACAGGTTCCCTCATCAACTTATCTTGTAACCCTTCTAACTTCTGCAACTTCCTCTTAATATCTTTGGTGGACTGATCTATAAAGGCTACGGTAACAGTAGCCTTATGTTTTTCTGCTGTAGGGTCATAGGGTGTAAACTGATGGAACACCTCCATCAGGTGCTCAAGGAACGCTGAGGGAGATTCTGTTGAGCCCTGGACCATTTCCCTTACCTTGGCCAAATTGGTGGGGCATTGTGCTGCCCCTCAGAGACCCGCCATTAGAGTCTGGTGGTAAACCTTCAGGTACTCCCTACCTTCAGGAGAGTTGTAGTTCCATGAAGGCCTGGTAAGGGGAAACCCAGCATCTATCTCATTGGGCAGAAGGGAAAGTCTCCCATCTGGTCCGGGTACATTCTTTCTAGCCTCAAGAAGGATCCGCTGTCTCTCCTCCATTGTGAAGAGAGTTTGCAGCAGTTGTTGTTGGTCATCCCAAGTTGGCTAGTAGGAGAAGAGAACAGAATCAGCAAGATTAGTCAAAGCCTGGGGCTTTTCAGAGAAGGGGGGTTATGAGTTTTCCAGTTATAGAGATTGGCAGAGGAAAATGGCCAATACTGGAGAGGTTGGTTGCCTTGGTCATCTGGGATGCCTTAGGTCCAGAGGGGTAAAATGGGGGCATCAGGGGTCCCTGTCCACCTGCTCCATGTCCCAGGCCCTGGTTCCCAGTTGCTCCTGTCTCCGATCCCTGGGGAGCCTGTGCCAGAGGAGCCGAAGGTGCCATGGGCTCTGGGGCAGGTGCCCCTCCCTGCGGGGCCGGCATTGGGACATGAGTGGGGGGATAAGGAGGAGGGTAATGTAAAAGAAGCAGGTCTGTATCTCCGGAGGGCAGAACAGTCTTCTTTTATGTCTCAGCTTTCACAGCACATACTCTCAACAGGCCTGGATCTGAAAGTGAAACAAAAGAGCGAACCCATGATGGGGGTGAAAGTACCAAGTCCTCCCAGACAACAATATAAGGAACCTGGTCCGGGTGTCCTTTCTGGTACCAGGAAAATCTTCTCTTTAACCTCTTCTATCTTATCTAAAAGGAAGAAGCCCTCAGGTGGCTATCCAGTCTGAAAGGAGAGCCACTCAGAAGTGCACAGAGTCTGCTGCTTTCCTTTTTTAACTTCAACAGACAAATTGTGTGCCCTAGCTTTTATGTTTGTCCAGTGGTCAAGGGTAAAAGTTAAAGGGGTAGAAGTCATCTGTCCCATCATCTCGTAAAGATAAAGCATCATAGTAGCACCACAGACAACAAACAAGACAAGACCAACATAGGGAGACCTAGATGCAATTCCCACAGAAGCCTGATACTGTAGGAAGCCGCAGTTGCTCTGGGAAACCCCGGCTCTGGGAAACCCCGGCTCCGGGAAGTCCTGGGCTCTAGGAAACTCTGGCTCTCTCTTCAGGCTCTCCTCAAATGATAGCCCCTCCCAAACGGGCAATATGCAAATGAGGTGCGACTTGTTGCACCAATTAACGGGCCATATGCTAATGAGGTGTAACTTGGTGCACCAATCTGCAACCACTATGACACCCCCCCTCTCCCTGGGAGAGTATATAAGCAGCAGCTCTGCTGCTGTTCAGGGTCCTGGGAATCTACTATCAAGGTGCTCCAGAATAAAGCTGACTGAGAAGATCCCGGTGCTGACGTGACTTTCTTCTGGTCAAGGGAGGCGTGTGGCATGATACTATTCATAGCTGACTCCTAGCTACTGCTGGGTTGAGAAGAACCACCTCTGATCCAACCTCCCAGCATGAATTTTGAGCGTCTTCCAGTTTCCCGTGGCCTGTGAAGTCTCGGCACATCTGCACATCCCAATGATCACCCAGACAGGTCTGAGAAGACCCCCAGAACCTGAGACTGATCAGTCTCCTTCCAGAACCAAAACAGCCTCACAAACAACAAATACAGACAGTGGATGCAGACAACATGAAACAGAAAGTAACACAGACCTGCTCGAGTGTACCTCTGATCGCTTCAGCAATTGTGGGTCTGGGAAAGGGTGATCTCGCTGGGGTCT
Source organism: Mus minutoides (assembly GCA_902729485.2). Lineage (NCBI taxonomy): Eukaryota > Metazoa > Chordata > Mammalia > Rodentia > Muridae > Mus > Mus minutoides. The sequence continues at coordinate 17,561 of LR749898.1, forward strand.
CCAATGTAAGACCCTAAGGCCCTAGTATTGAGTGAGCAACTCCCCAAAACACAACTTGACAATAGATTGCTGCAATGGCAAGAAGTTTATTGTTCCGACATGCGTGGGGTTGCTCAGCCTCACACAGAGAGTCAACCCTGAATTAAAAAAGCACAGCTCTGCTGAACGTGGTGGCACACGCCTTTAATCGCAGCACTCGGGAGGCAGAGGCAGGAGGATTTCTGAGTTCGAGGCCAGTCTGGTCTACAAAGTGAGTTCCAGGACAGCCAGGTCACACAGAGAAACCCTGTCTCGAAAAACAAACAAACAAACAAAGCATAGCTCTTTTATATTCTTTTTGTGGTAGGTTGACCAGACACATTATAATTGGTCAGCAAAGCAGCAGTATGTTTTTAAACTTAGTGGTCGTGGGGAATTCCGGCAGCAAAGTCAGGGTAGTTTGTGGGTTTTCTCAGAATTCAGTATAGGGCAGGGTAGGGGAATTTTTCTGAGAACTGTTATTTTTGTTATAGTTATTTTTCTGAGAACAGTTAATCTTGTTTTGGCAGCTGTAGACTTGGTCTGGTCATTTTTGGAAAGTCCTTTCAAAGGGGAAGGGACTGGATGGTCTTGAATTTATTTGGATTCTACAAGGGCTGGACAAGACACTGATCTGTGGGTATGGCAGTCTGTCTTCAGGAGTTATTTTATTGCTATGTTTCTTTAGCAATACCTACAACAGTAGGTTTTCCTGTAGGCCTGTGACCTATCTAGTTGAAGGCTCTTGACCATTTTAACTAGGTCAGGTCTGTGTTCCCTATCATGGTGTAGGCTTTAAAACTAACCAGAAAGTGATTAGTTATTCCCATAACATTGTTACCAATGATGTTCTAGTATGCCTTACAGGTTGCAAGGCTACAAAGCTGAGTGACATTGATGACTACCTTTCTCCTCTAGTAGTGTGCAGAGTATTTCTCAGTGCTATGCCTGCTGCCATGCTTTCCCCACCATGATGGACTGTATATCCTAGAACTGTAAGTCAAATAAGCCCTTTCTTCCTTAAGATCCTTTATGTCACAGCAACAAGAAAGGTAATTAACCTATTCTCCGGTTATTATATTTATATGGTTGCATGACCTCGAATTGGAAGTGTACTTTTCTATCCCTTAACCTGTTGAACTGGCTGGTTTTGTGTCAACTTGACACAAGCTGAAGTTATCATAGAGAAAGGAGCTTCAGTTGAGGAAATGCCTCCATGAGATCCAGCTGTAAGGCATTTTCTCAATTAGTGACCAAGGGGGAAGGGGCCCTTGTGAGTGGGACCTTCCCTGGGCTGGTAGTCTTGGATTCTATAAGAGATCAGGCTGAGCAAGCCAGGGGAAGCAAGCCAGTAAGAAAGAAACATCCCTCCATGGCCTCTGCATCAGCTCCTGCTTCCTGACCTGCTTGAGTTCCAGTCCTGACTGAACAGCAACATGTAAGTGCAAGCTGAAGAAACCCTTTCCTCTCCAACTTGCTTCTTGGCCATGATGTTTGTGCAGGAATAGAAACCCTAACTAAGACACCTGTACTTATTCATTTGACTACCTTTGGCAGATGAAAATAAGGGAGCTTGAAAGTAAAGGCTTGACATCAGGCTTGGTCTCTGATCTTCCAGTTTTTGCCAGGAGGACAGTTTGTGGGTCCAAGGCAGATAAGAAAACCAAGGCACACACCTGAACCATACCTACAGCTTGGAGCCAAGGCCAAGTGGGTCCAGTCTAGAGCGCCATGAATGGACCCAAAGATCCATGAGCAAGAAACAGATGCTTTTTATTACAAGCTTACTAAACTTTCAGTGGGTCCTTACAGGGGATCATAGCTGTGATCGTGGGCTAATATCAAAGCAATAGCTCTTCCCAGGTCAAATAGATTTTACTCTTTAGCACATTTCTTAGGGATGGGATTTTGGTAATGAAGTTCAGATAAATGCTACAAAGTATATTATTAAAAATAATTCCTGGGCTGGCAAGGTGGCTCAGTGGGTAAGAGCACTGACTGCTCTTCTGAAGATCCAGAGTTCAAATCCCAGCAACCACATGGTGGCTCACAACCACCTGTAATGAGGTCTGATGCCCTCTTCTGGTGAGTCTGAAGACAGCTACAGTGTAGTCAAGTGAGCAGAGGTCCTAAATTCAGTTCCCAACAACCACATGAAGGTTCAGAACTACAGTGTACTCATATACATAAAATAAATAAATATTTTTTAAAAAAGATTCCTAAGAGATGACTTAGCAGTTAAGAGCATTCACTGATGTTGCAGAGAACCTGAACTCAAGTCTGTCTTAGTTACTTCTTTACTGTGATAAAACTCATGACCAAAAGCAACTTGAGAGGAAAGGTTTATTTGACTTACATATCCTGAATTATATCTTGTAGAGGAGTGGTTCTGATGCTTTGATATGGACTCTGCATGTCCATACGCTAAGGTCCTTGTCCCCAATTGATTCTTGTTCGATCAATAAAGATGCCAGCAGCTAATGGATGAATGGGGAAAAAAAGAGGTGAGACTTCCAGGTTCCCAAAGGCTAGGGGAGAGGAGAGGGCAGGATGAGGAGATTGAGATACTTGGAGGAGAGAGGTGGAACAGACTCAGAGCTGCAGGGGAGATCTTCCAAAATATAGACACAAAGGGAGAGCAGCCCGTGGAAGGGCAGCCAGAAAGCATCTTGGGCAGCAAAACCAATGGGCTTCACAGAAGATAGCCAGGCAGCTAAATTGGGGAAGATTTAGAGGTGTTGAGCTAGGAATAAAGGTAAGGGTGTGCTAGCCACCGGAGACTTAGAAAAGCCCAGACATTGAGCCAGTAAGGCAGGTTAAAAATGAGCTAATGTGTATTTGTCTTTCATCTGTGGATCCAAGAGTACCCAGGCTGGCGGCTGGTAACACGGCCCCCCTTGAAGCATTAAAGCGGGATAGGAAAAAACTATAAGCTACAATATCCGTTGAAGGAAGCCAAGGCAAGAATTCAAACTGGGCAGGAACTTGGAGGTAAGAGCTGGTACAGAGGTCATGGAGGACTGCTGCTTACTGGTTTGCTCCTATGGCTTGCTCAGCCTGCTTTGTTATAGAGCTCAGGATCACCTACAGTGGCTTCTCCACATCATTGCTAATTAAAAAAAAAAAAAATGCCCTATAGGCTTGCCTACAGCCAGATCTCATGGAAGCATTTTTCAACTGAGGTTCCCTCCTCTGAAATGACTCTAGCTTGCATCATGTTGACACAAAATTAGCCAGGACAGAGTCCCAGCATCCACATCAGGAGAACTACAACTCTCTGTAACTCCAGCTTCAGGAAAGTCTGATACCATTTACTGTTGGCCTCTGCAGGGCCCCACCCCCAACCCCTCCTCTTCCGCTCATACACACTTGAAAATATATAAGTATTTCCTTCTTAGATGGTAGAAATAGGTACAGATATTTTGTTGCCTCATGGCTTTTCCCTCAGGTAGCCAGGCCTATTGTGCAACAGCTGGGCTGGAGAGAAGAAAGCTTAGCTAGGTCTGGGTGAGTACAGTGCAAAATCTCGGTTGGCAATGAGTTTGCAGGCAATAAACACACCTGGGAACAGCTGTGGAAAATTGATTCCTTAATTAGAAGGGCAAAGGGGATATTTATGCCCCTGGGGAGGTTGCCAGTGTCTTTGGGGCAAGATTTGTGTGGCTGTGTGCCACTGACGGGGGTGTTGGAAGAGGCTTCATCTACATACTCAGGGGTTGAAGGGTCTGAGGGTCAGAAGAAACCTTACAAAGCTGTTTTTGCGTGTCAACTTGGCACAAGCTGGAGTTATCACAGAGAAAGGAGCCTCCCTTGAGGAAATGTCTCCATGAAATCTAGCTGTAAGGCATTTTCTCAATTAGTGAACAAGGAGGTTAGAGAACATTGTGAGTGGTGCAATCCCTGGGCTGGTGGTCCTGGGTTCTACAATAAGGCAAGCTGAGCAAGCCAGGGGAAGAAATCCAGTAAGCAGCATCTCTCCATGACCTCTGCATCAGTTCCTGCCTTCAGTTTCCTACCCTATGTGAGTTCCAGTCTTGACTTCCTTTGGTGATGAACAGCAATGTGGACGTGTAAGCTGAATAAATGCTTTTCTCCACAACTTGCTTCTTGGTCATGATGTTTTGTGCAGGGATAGAAACCCTGACTAAGATAAATTGGTACCAGCATAGTGGGGCATTCAAACAAGGAGTGAGGCTTAATAACTGTCAGGGTAATAAATTCTTACTAGGGTTGATGGTGGGGAAGCATGCTTTAGAGTGCCAGGTTGGGAGGATGAAAGTAGCCAACTCCTGCCATCCTTATGTTTGGAGTATCCAGGATTGAAGCTCCCTCCACCCTTCCGCTATAACCTTAGGCCATTATGGTTTCCAAATATTTTATTTATTTATATAGGAAGTTAATTATAAAGGATCATTGACTATTGATTTGAAGATCGGGTTCTCTGATTTTTTTAAACAATATTTTCTCATGTAGAAATGAAGTAAGCATATAGTCTTTTCTTCTTTTTCTTTTTCTTTTTCTTTTCCTTTTCCTTTTTTTTTGTTTTTTGTTTTTTGTTTTTTGTTTTGTTTTTGAGACAGGATCTCACTACAATGTAACCTTTGCCATCCTGAAACTCATCACGTAGACTAGGCTGGCCTTGAACTCACAGAGATTCATCTACCTCTGCTTCCTGAGTTCTGGGTTTAAAAGCATGAGCCACCACACTCAACTACACAGATAGTATAAAGTACTGTATTGTTTCCATATTTTGCTAGCTGAAGGGAGAACATTTATACAGCTAGTTCAAAGAAACACATACTCTTGGAATTTCTGTAGTTATTGTTGATGATGATGACAATGATGATTTTATTTTCTTAAGATTTATTTATTATATGTAAGTACACTGTAGCTATCTTCAGATACTTTGTTTTTCTTCTTTCTCTGGCTCTGTTCACTCTTTTCACTCTGGCCCTGCTCACTACAGCCCAAAGATTTTTATACACTCACACAGACACATACAGATAAATAAAAATAAAATATTTTAAAAGTAGTTAAGGTATTTACTACTATAATAAGTTGTGCTTCAATTATTTTTATAATTAGGACATTTTTATAATTATAATCACCTTATAATTAAGGTAATTTTTAATTAAATTATAATTTAATTCTATAATTAAAGAAGTCAATACACTCATATACAGTTAGAATTGGCATCACGAATAGAAGCTATAAAGCTTCACAGTAAATGTTGCACTTTCAGTGTCAAATATATTTTGTGTACTTATCCACCACCAAACCCAGAAAAAAAAATCCATGACAGAAGAATAGAAAAACAATTAGATTTATATCCTCAGCCAACACTTATAAGATGTTTTTATATATTTAACAATTTAAAGACTGAAAACTATAACCAAGCTATAACCTTACATTTAACTGTTTTGTTTTGTTTTGTTTTGTTTTGTTTTGTTTTGTTTTGTTTGAGACTGGCTTTCTCCGTGTAGACCTTGCTGTCCTGGAACTCACTCTGTGGATTAGGCTGGGCTTGCGCTCTGAGATCCCTCTGCCTCTGCCTCTGCCTCTGCCTCTGCCTCTGCCTCTGCCTCTGCCTCTGCCTCTGCCTCTGCCTCTGCCTCTGCCTCTGCCTCTGCCTCTGCCTCTGCCTCTGCCTCCCAAGTGCTGGGATTAAAGTTGTGTGGCACCACCACTCCGTCTATATTATTTTTATCTTAATGTGGTTATACAGTCTGTAGTTTACTGAGATACTTATACATTTAAAAATTTAGACACATTTTAATACATAACAAAGAAATGTTTTTGGCTAATGAAAGACAAATTAGCCACTTGCTTAGACAATGAAAATCAAAGAGACTGTAACACACGTTAAAAGGCAAACAGTAGGAAGAAAAAAAAATCCTCCAAAAATACTGTCTGAGCATCTGAAACCTGCATATGCAACCCCCATCCTTTTGTAGTGTTCAAACCCAGAACCTTCCTATACCAGGCAAGTGTTCTACTACTGAACCATCCCACATGATCTCATTGTTAACCCAGGCTGCATTGGCTCAATCCAGCATCATTGTTTATGTTAGATGTGCAGGAATATTTACTAATAACAACAGATCTTGAGCCAAGCATGGTGGCTTACACCTATAGTCCCAGCGCTTGAGAAGCAGAGCATGGAGANGAACCTTCCTATACCAGGCAAGTGTTCTACTACTGAACCATCCCACATGATCTCATTGTTAACCCAGGCTGCATTGGCTCAATCCAGCATCATTGTTTATGTTAGATGTGCAGGAATATTTACTAATAACAACAGATCTTGAGCCAAGCATGGTGGCTTACACCTATAGTCCCAGCGCTTGAGAAGCAGAGCATGGAGAGGATCATCATAAGTCCCAGCCAGCGGTGCTCCACAGTGAGACCCTGCCTCAACAAAACAAAGCCCCATACAAACAGCAACAGCAAAACACCCAATCACAGCAACCACACCAAAAATCAAGATATACCCAGTTGTCATCAGGAGTTGACTGTTTTTGAGAAAAGTTAGTTCATGTTGAAATTTAAAGGTACCTATATTTAGAACCCTTTAAAAAAGTTTAGTTGATGTGATAACCCAAGAAGTTCCCTGATTTGGAGTATTTCTAAGTTTCAGGAATATTCTAATAATCAGATCTTACAGAAAAACATTCTGGGCTGGAGAGATGGCTCAGAGGTTCCGAGCACTGACTGCTCTTTCTGGGGTCCTGAGTTCAAATCCCAGCAACCACATGGTGGCTCACAGCCATCTGTAATGAGATCTGATGCCCTCTTCTGGTGTGTCTGAAGACAGCTACAGTGTACTTATATATAATAAATAAAATCTTAAAAAAAAAGAAAAAGAAAAACATTCTATAAAATATATTGATGCAATCAAAATCTTTTGATTGCAAATTGTACTTAAAAGTTACATCCTTTAAAAAAAAAGGGGGGGGGGCTGGTGAGATGGCTCAGCGGGTAAGAGCACCCGACTGCTCTTCCGAAGGTGATAAGTTCAAATCCCAGCATCCACATGGTGGCTCACAACCATCCGTAACGAGATCTGGCACCCTCTTCTGGAGTGTCTGAAGACAGCTACAGTGTACTTACATATAATAAATAAAATAAATCTTTTAAAAAAAAGTTACATCAAGTGTTTATCAGTCAACATTCTGAAGCCTTGAACATTGAATTTAGAAAAACAGTAGAAATCTATTTGATGGGGCCAGAGGGATGGTACTGCAGTTAGAAGTACTTACTGCTCTTTTAAAGGGATCAACTTTGGTTCCAAACACCAGTGCTAGTCAGTTTACAACTTCCTGTACCTCCAACTGCAGAGGAGCTGACTGCAGAGGCCCTATTCTGGCCTCCTTGAGCACTTTCACACGCACGCGCGCGCACACACACACACACACACACACACACACACACACACACGCTCGCACACACGCATGCACTCGCACACACATCAGTTAAAAATAAATCTTGTAAAAAATACTCCTGAAAACTTATCAAGTGAAAATTTGCATGAAAATTCTCTATTTAGTTATGAAAAATAAGCTCAAATACATGTTAATATAAAAATCAGAAGTTGCACGAAGTTCCTATAGCATGGTAAATTAAGACGAAAATAGGTATCTTGTAAGTGCATAGTAACATGCATAATAAATGTGTCCATCATTGCCGTTCTAGGCCAGGGGAAGGACTCTTTAATAATTGACAGTAGGATGAGTGATGGACCCTGGGAAATCCAAGATGCTTGGATGTTTATGCCAGACCCTTGTCAGGTTGCAGACAGGAGTCTGATGGTCCTCTTTGTATTCCTAATGACTCTGGCTTCTGGGTGGAGAATGAGTTTGAGAGAGATGGAAACAGAAGCTAGAGGTCAGTTGAGAGGCCACAGCAGAGGAAAGAAAGATTAGCGTAAGTCCGGGACAGTAGCAGGAACAGCAAGGAGTGACTCCACAGTAGGCTGGACAGGAGAAAAGAGGAGATCAAGAGTTCAGTCTTTGGAATGCTGTGTAAGAGAGGTCTTACCATTTTGCGTGTGAGGATTCTGTGTATCCCTTTAGGAGATGGATGGGTGCAATGCTTCTGCAGTCAACCATGAAAGGCCAGTGGCTCCCTGAGCAAAGGGGAAGAGGAAAGTTGTCTAGGACCAAGTCCTACCAACAGTTCCCATCTGGCTCATCTCAGGAACTCAAGCCTGCACAGACCCTCCATATCTACCACCTGTCAGCATCAGGCTCTTCTTGCAAAGTGAGATCCAGGCTGGCTAATAGCTAAGCTTAGCTGTGAGTTGTAGCTCTGGTGGTGTTCAAGGATCAGGTTTGACCACCAGGGAAAGCCCATTTCACAGAGGCGCATTATGGTCTGCATCTGTGAGAAGGACACATGAATATCTGTATTTTCCTTAGGCCCCTGCAAGGCCCTTTCCCAGTGTCTGATCATTTAATTTTCCTGTTGAGTTGTCCTCAGACTGCCTTGGTATAGTGATGGCAACTTCTAATTTGCTTTTGGTATTTGCTCTCTCTCTCTCTCTCTCTCTCTCTCTCTCTTATAAAAAAGGTTTATTATTTTATGCATACACATAAAATACACTGTTGCTTTTTTCAAACACACCAGAGGAGGGCATTGGATCCTACTGTAGATGGTTGTAAGCCACCATGTGGTTGCTGGGAATTGAACTCAGAACCTCTGGAAGAGCAGTCAGTGCTCTTAACTGCTGAGCCATCTATCCAGCCCAGTACTTGGTCTTGGTTAAATGTTATTTTTACGTATCTTGCTTTGGGAATAGAGAAAGGAAAAGAGCAGAATTGAGGAGTTAACTTTGAAGGTTACAAACCACAGCTAGAGTCAAAACAAACTGTGGATTCCAGAATGCATAATTTTTATCATTTATGCCATAAATCCATGACATTTTATTTTTTCTTTTCTAGTTTGAGTTTTTGCCAGCCTTAGCATCAAATTGGGAATGTGGTTGTCATGGCAACTAAGCTTTCTGATTCGATGCTTCCATTATTGTTTTATTATTATGTCAGACATTTTATTTAAAGACATTTTTCCTGTATATTTTCAATCTGCTGTATGATGAATCTATAGGTGTAGGAGTCCCAGATATGGAGGGTCATTTGTAGGCCTAAGAGAACATATATAAAGCTGGAATAACTCATTTAAGTGCTAGGGTTGGCAGGCAAGGTGATACACATTTATATTAGGTGGGATGGGCAAGCTCGTGGAGAATGGGATTTGAGGACAAGACATCTGGAGAAAGTGGAAAAGGTGGAGTAGCACAGGCAATGCAGAGATCACAGCAAAGGAAAACCCGATTCTGTAGCAAGAGTGAGCTGCCTGCAGGGCAGGGAGCCTCCTGGCTCAAGGTGAACTTATCTAGAGATGAGCGAGGTGTCTCACTCTGAAGAGCAAGGTTAAAGAAGCAGATTATATAACACATAGGAAGAAGTTACAGTGTGAGAGCTGGGGTCGAGGGTCTGAGGTTAACTAGGGACAAGGTCAATAAAAGCTTCATAGTCTTGATAAGTGCGGTGGAAGGGTCACAGTTCAGGAAAAGGCAGCATAGTGCCCACCCTGAGCAAATGATCAAGTCTCCTGATACAGTGAGTGCTGGAAGCAGAACTAGACTGGATCCAAAACAACACTGAGTTTTTGAGATGGGCTTTTTCTACTGCTTTTTGGTTTCTCCCACGGGGAACAATGTTCTTAGATTCCATACGGTGAACAAAAATACTAAGTTTATAAAGGAAAGGAAACTCTGTACATTTATGTTTTCAGTAGGATTTGTAGGCATGTTAGTCCATTAGTTTTAGTTGCTGAGTTTCAGTTTTGCAGCAGATACTGTGCTAACTACTGCATGCTGTTGTGAGACTTCAGGGAAAAAGATTAATTAGATGGACCGGGCTCAGAAGAGGGATCTGGGAATCGTTAGCACATGGTGATAATAATGGAAGGCGTCAGTGAATGAAATCATCTCTGTGGAGATCCTAAGGAAGAGAAAAAGACCTGTGAAGAGGTCTGTCCTTAGGTATTCCATTGGAGGAGCAGCTCCCAAAGGCTCCCAAAGACATTCAGGAAGTGCACTTGGCATCCTGAGACCCCAAGGGACAAAGCATCTAAGTTCTCTTTTATCAGGTGCTGAGAAGCCATAGAAGATGACATAAGATCATTTGTCTTCTTGGGGTCACTGCTGGCCTTAGCAGGAAAGCAGAGCAGGGATGGGAATCCACTTGGCAGAAGGCTGGAGCTGGGTAGGTGAGCAAATGGGGATGCGGAGAGGAGACATTTTTCATGAAAATGGACGTGGAGAGGGTGGTGTAAGAGCGTTTTCATTGGACTTCATAGATGAGTAGACACTGGACATGCAACCCTTGATGGTGTATTCTGTGAGACTGAGAAGAAAGCCTTCATTGGGATTTGTACCCGTCACACACAGGCTCAAGCTTTGCGGTAGAATATTCCTGATTTTCTGCAGGAGAAGCTCCCTGTGGCACCGTGGTTCAAAAAAGAATACGTGAGAAGCCTTTATTTCCTCCTGATAACCTTTTTCCCCCCATCTGAATTTTTCAGCTGGATTCAGGCTCTCCTAAAATAAATACAATGGAGAAGTATGATGGTTAATTCTGTCAACTTGACAAGATTTAGGATCACCTAGGAGACATGGCATCTGTGAGAGTGTTTCTAGATTGGTTTAACAAGGAAGGAAGTCCCACCCTAAATGTGGATTGCACCACCCCATAGGCTGGGATCCTCTACTAAATAAAAAGGAGGGAGTGATCTTGAACTTCTCTCTCTGCCTGCTGAGCAGCATAGAGACCACATGCCCCATGCCCCTCCCATCATTTACCACGCCCCTTCTCTGCTTTAAAGGACCGCACCCTCAATCTGTGAGCCCGAATAAATGTTTCCTTCCTTAAGTTGCTTTTGTCTTCTCGCTTGTCACAGGGAAGGGGAAAGTGGCTAATACACCTAATTTTCCTTGCATATACATATGGCCCTAAGAATTCATTCAGGCCAACAAGTTTAAACAAAGAATGTCCTTAACCAGCTTCAGACCCTTCCTTAAGGGACAGCTTATGTGTATGTGCATCTCTCTATACATCATACCTCTGTCCTTCTTTTTACTAGTTGAGACTGAGGTGTGGTTGCAGGAACGGATGCGGCCACAAGCGAGCAAGTAGGTTTCTAAGTCAGGGTTGAACTCAGGCAGCAAAGCTCATGGTGCCTGTACATGACCTGTGTCTGGATGTTACTGCAAAAGAAAACAAGCATTGTTTAAGTCTCACACTTTTTGATCTACTGAGGTCTTTCACCAAATTTATCCTTTAAAAAAAAAAAACACAGAAAAAGAAAACCACCCAGAATAGTTCCACCCTGTAATAGAAACAATACGGCCATCACTGAAATAAAAGCAATTCAGCACCTGATGAAATGTGCAGTGTGGCCCACCACAGCAGACCCTCGAGAAAAGCCTTCACTCAAGGAGTTAGAAGGGGCACATGGTGTTTTTCTTTTCCATATTTAGTATGAACTTTTTAAAAAGTGTTAGCCCATAGACATGGTTTGTCTCTGTGTAGATAAGAGACGACAGCTGAGGTTCATGATTGCTGGTAACAGCACAGCAAGTTAGCCATGGTTTGAGCTTGTTCTTGTAGGGTGTCATATTAATGTGACTAGAAAGCAAGGTGTTTGATTTCATCCCTCTGATGGGAGCTTTAGTTCTCTCTCTAGCTCCTGTTGGCATGCCACTGGCAGTAGAGTTAGGTGACCACATGTTGGCTCTTCTCTGATTGAAGTGACATGATGCCAATTCCATCTAGAGTTTAACTCTCCTGAGTGTCCTTGTGCCAGCTTCAAACAAGGCCTACACATATGCATACCAATATGCTGTGTCTATATCTTTGCAATTTTGTAGAGAAATTGCATTATTGATATATTAATATAGGAGCCAGGTAAAAATACACATCTTTAATACCAACACTTGGAAGGTAGAGGCAGTTGGATCTCTGTGAGTTTGAGGCCGGCCTGTATATATAGCAAGTTCTAGATCATCCAGGATGACATCCCTATACATAGAGACTCCCAACCCTCTCACACACACTTAGGAGTTTGGAAAAGGATCCGCATTCAAACTGTTTTATAAATTCTAGAAAAATAAGAAAACAGAAATCTAACTTTAGAATTATAACTAACTTATAAACTTACTTAAATTTAATATTTGAAGATTTAAACATTTTCCTATGATTGTAGCAAAGGATTTAACAGGATTTTTTTATAGTATTCACAACATTTGGAATGGTAAAAAGAATGGCAAATATCTTAGATACATTTACAAAAAAAAGAGAAATAATTTAGAATTATGGGTTAGAAACACATTTAATATTTATTTAAAGTCTATCTACCTATCTATCTACTCATTCATTTATATGTATGCGAGACTGCATGAGGTTCTATTGCGGGAAATATTAAAAAAGAACCAGAACTCTGCTCTGGAGGCCTGGACAGCCATGCACTTAGAGGGCAATGGCTGGCCTGTTATTATCTTGTGGAAATTCTCTGACTCAGAGCTCCAAAATCTCTCCACCCAGCTTGCTAAGTTCCTACTGACAGGTCACTACCACACCAACTCCATGTTTCAGAACCCCTACAACTTTTGTTGTACACCTCAGGCAAATCCACACTTTGCCATAGTACTTTTCTCTCTTGAACCCAGTCGAGCTGCCATGTGAAGGAAAACACATCACAAACTTAGTTCAGAAAAAACGGTAACTCGGTTGCTGGGCACAACAACTAAAATCCTAATCTTGTAAGCTTTATTAAATCTAAATCCTCCAGGGGCGAATCCTGATGGATCCACCATTGAAACCGGGAGACACTCATAACCACATCTTGTCCTCATGCTATCCCTTTCCAAAAGGACTTAACTTTCTCCTGCTTCCTCTCTTCCTCAGTCCAACTCGGAAGTCCCGCCTACTCACCTAGTGACTGGCTCCTTTATTCATTAGGGGATGGTTCACAAGAAGTCACCTGAGTACTTGACTCATTACCCTCCCAGGAGAGCCGAATTAGCATAAAAATGCAAGCAACCCCAAGATCCACAACAAGGATCTGTGCAGGTACCTGTGGAGGTCAGAGGGCATCTGATCCCTTGGAACTGGAGTTACAGAAGGTTGAGTCACCTTGAAGTGGATGCTGAGAACTGAACCTGGGTCTTCTACAAGAATGGTAAGTGCTTTTAACCATTGAGTCATCTCTCCAGTCCACATTTAATATTTTGAGTGTAAATACATTTACATATTTAAACCAACTACTTTACCATTGGTCTCTTTCATTTTTTTTTTTAATTAAGAAAACGTTGAGACAAAGACTTATGGCCTTGAAGTGTAACTGTCTGAGGATGACCTTGAACTTCTGATCCTCTTGCTTTCACCTCTCAAGTACTGGGATTTTACCTTGCTTGATTTATGTGGTGCTAAGAATCTTTGCTAATGGAGCCATGTCCCTAGCATGGGTCATTTTTTAGAAGACAAAAGAAGCAACTTACACTCCTGAAACTCTTGGTCAATGAATGGTTAGGCTTTACTTCCCTTTCCTATATGAACTTCATTTCTAGAAAACTAAATAATTACTGAGGGAACAAAAGTGAATTGATGGTATTGAATATAGGTGTTTTTGTGCTGTTATTTCTACTTTGAAAATTGTCTATCTTCTAAATCTACATTAAAAATCTAACAATGAGCAGGGCAGTGGTGGCACATGCCTTTAATCCCAGCACTTGGGAGGCAGAGGCAGGCAGATTTCTGAGTTCGAGGCCAGCCTGGTCTACATAGTGAGTTCTAGGACAGCAGGGCTACACAGAGAAACCCTGTCTCGAAAAAAACAAAACAAAACAAAAAATCTAACAATGAGAAGATATGAAAAATGAGATCTGACAATGCTTACACAGCATATGTGAGCTCTGGACTAGATCCCTGACAATACTCTCAACTAGAGAGAGGGGAGAAAGAAAGGGAGAGAAGAAAGGAAAGAGGGGGGAGGAGAGAGAGAGAAGAGAGAGAATATGAATGAATCTATCTGTGGGGTAGAGAGATAAAATAAGCTTTATAACCATGAGTCGTTGGTTGTTGGGACTGAGTGGTAAATGCTTTTTTTGTCTTAGTCCTTTAAAAGAACTATAGCAAAATGCTACACATTAAAATTTTATCTGTCACAGTTCTAGATGCTAGGAGACCCAAGATCAAGGTGTTGGCAAGGTCTAGCAAGGGCCCATTTCCTTCACAGATGACTCCTTACTAGGCGTTGCCATGATGCCTTTTATGAAAGCAAAGCCCTCTTAAACCTCACGATGCCCCAAAGCCTTCTTCTTAATACTATCAGTAGTATTCCAACATATGAGTTTTGAGGGCATCCAAACATTCAGAACACAGCCTATTACTACATTTATAAATGATTCACAGTTTGCACAGCAGAAGAATTTACCTGTCTTTCTGAGGCACTTCTTTATGATGAAATATATTTGTAAATCATAATAACTAAAAGCATTGGTAGTTCACTTGGAGAGGGAAACTATCACACTAGTAAACAGTGTTTCCACAGATGCACTCATGTAGGTACTATCTCAGCATATCCTTCCGAAGAGCCACCCTCAAATCTCAAGGAATACCTCGAAGGTTTAGTGTTGCTGAGAGTAACTAAGCTAAATGGCTGCCATTGAACAGTTCCCACAGTCCCCTTGGCACATGGCAACAGGCTAGTTTCTTGTTACAGAGATGCTCTGTTCCTTAGGCTTCTGAGGATTCAGCCTCATCCGGTCTTCGTGGTTGTGCTACTGGGAGATAGGTTCTGGATGACCTTACTTTGTTGAGTAAAGAATCCAACCTAGAAATGACACATGTCATTCATGCTCACACTTGACTTGCCTGGATCAGTCTTGCCTCCCTACTCAGTCACAAGAGGGCAGAAAGTATGCTGTCATCATATGCCCCAAAGTCAGAGAGTGAAAGGCATTTGGCAAAGAACTCCAACAATCTCCTTACTAAGAACACCTGTGTCTTGGTGTTGACGCTGTGTCTTAAGCCTTGGTGATGACTGTGCCTTGTTGTTACCCCTAAGATAGATATGAGGATTCATACATCCTATTAGCCATGTGCTCTGACACTCTGCGATACAATCATATGCAGAGATTGAGAAATGAATGTGAGGATATTGGTAACAAAATCATGAATTTAATAATGTTTTTATTTGATCTTTGTGTTTCTCAGATCCAGGGGATTGAAACCAGGGCTGCTTGCCTAAGCTCCACCCGTAGTCCTTAAGCAATACTTTTTAGAAGACAGTGTTGGAGGCTGAAAGATGGCTCAGTGGATAAAGTACTCACTTCACAAACCTGTGGAGTTCAGATCCCCAGAACCCATGTAAAAGCCTGGCAGGTATGGTAGATGCTTTTAATCCTAGTACTTGGGAGGCTGAAACAGTAGATCCCCAAGGCAAGCTGGCTTGCTAGAATTGGTGAGCTTAGGTTCAGTGAGAGAGCCTGCCTCAATAAATGAAATGGAAAGCAATTGAGGAAGATGACCAGCATCAATTTAGGGCCTCCAAACACATATGTAGACATACACCTACACACACATATGAACCTAAACACATCTGAATGCACATGTGCTCAAACACACACACACTTCTTTTTAATTAAAAAAGGCAGCATTACATTGTTAAAATATTAGGTCCTTATTAAAAAGAAAATTAGAAATAAACAAATGGGGGAAATAATTACTCATGAATTCACCATGCAAAGGAAAAACCTTATTTCATATTTTAGTTAATTTCTTTTCAAGCTTTTCTCTACCTCTTTAAAGTAGTTCTTGTGGTCACCAAAACAATAATTACTTTTACATTAATAACTGGGGCAAGAGGAGAAAGGGTGATTCCTTTCTTGACCTTCAGAAGGTTTTTGAAGGATACCTTTAAAACAAAAGATAGATGATTGACAAGCCATACTTTCTAAACATCTTTAAAAAGCAGTACAAACTAGGGCCAAGCATTCAATGACACTGGGGGCCATTTTCATTTAAATCACCACAGTGATCCACTCTGGGGGAAGAGGAATTCTGTTTCTGTGACTCATCCTGAGGAGAGCAATGATTTGAGAGACAGAGGAAGGGAAAAGTTAGACAGAAAATTTGATTCTGAGGCTGCTGCCGAGGCCTTGACTTTGGAAACTGTTTTTCAAGCTTTAGCACTATCTTACTCTTTTGGGGTGCTATGGCAGAACCCTGAAAACTGGGTAATTTATAAAGAATAAAAATTTATTTTCTCAGTGGGGCACAGCAGTACATATCTGTAATCCCAACACCTGTGAGTGAAGTGGAAGTTTCTGGTTTCTTTAGAGACTCAGTTGTGTCATGTTTTTTCTGGAAACTGTCTTGTTGGAGGATGTTTTTCATGAGGCAGATATGTTGGAGGATGTTTTGTTGAGAACAGACACATGGTGTTTCCTTGGAAGCTGCCTGGATAAAGGGCATGTGATGTTTTGCTAGAGTAGATGCTTGAAAGAACACGTGATGCTTGGAAATGGTATAAATATAACCCAACAGACAGTGGATAATACTGTGTGGTATTGGTTCATCTTGCCATTTTTTGCTGGTCACCATTGGACTTTGCTGATGCTGATCTTCACTGCATGGTATTGGTTCACCTTGCTACTCTTTGCTGGTCATTTTTTCTCATGACTTCATAGAGAGAAACATCAAAAAAATTCTGATGGTGTTTCAGCAGCTTCTTGCTGCTTCCAATTGCTGATTCATGAATAGTGTTTGTGAGTGGATCAAGCTGCTGCTGCTTATATCCTGACAGTGCAAATTAGATTTGCTTCAAAGACCTATTTCTAAGCAGATCCAAATCTCTTTTTGCCCTATTATCTTTTTCCTTGTCACTACCTCTGGTGGGTGGTGGGCTGGAAGGGAGGTTAAAGCATTTAAGTACCCGTAGTAAACTAGGTTTTAAAATTATAAGCCAACAGAGGAGGCTGAAGCAGGAGGACCACAAATTCAAGGCCTACCTGGACTCCACTGTAAGAACCTTCTTATATCTACAGTATAAACCCAAACCAAGTTGATTTTTAATGTTTTATTTAATATTGTATTTCATGTGTAGGTTTCTTCTTCATTTTAATTAACAGAGAAAGTGACAGACTGGCTGTAGTGAGAAGTTGTCTAAAGACAGGAAGCCAGCATGTTTAGTATTTGGTGAAGGCCTGCTTCTTGGAAGCAGCACTATCTTGATGTTCTTATTTGGCAGAAGAAAGGAGAGAATAAACTCAAGCATTGAAAACAATGTGTGTGTATGGGCTTACTTTACCCATGAGAGATCTGTCTTCATGACTTAATTATATTGTGAAGGTCCTAGTTCTTAATACTATTATTAATTTACAACACACACACACACACACACACACACACACACACACACACACACATGCACACACACATTTTTGCCATACATACACAGTTCTCATCAGCAGATGAATGGATATGTAGATACATAGGGCCACTGAGATAGCTCAGTGAGTAAAATCATCTGCCACCACGCCTGATAGCTTGAAGTTAAATCCATGGTTATCTATATTACCATATAGACAGAGAGAGCTGACTCCACAAGCTGTCCTCTGACCCACACATGCATGCTATGCCATGCACTAATTTACAAATACACAAAAATATGCAAAATAAATAAATGTAATAAAAGTTTTTTAAGGACAACATATATATATATATATATATATATATATATATATATATATATATATAGTATGATATATAGACAAGATGGGAATTTTAATTAGCCATAAAAAGAACAAAATTATATCATTTTCAGAAAAATTGATGGAGCTAACAATTAACATATTAAGCTGAAGAAAGCCAGATTCAGACGGAGAAATATTACATATTTTCTCTTGTGTCCATTGTCTAGGCTAAAACAAAAGAAAACCATGAAAATAGAAAGGACTATTTGAGAAAGGGAGCCAGGGGAAGAGGTGAGAAGGCAGAAAAGAGAGGGCAGTTGGGGGATAAATATCATGCAAATGAATTGTACACATGCATAAAGATGTCATAAATGAGACATGATGTCATATAGTTACTGTAAGCTATCAGAAATGAATGGGATGTTGGCAATAGAGACATGACTGTTACGGGGCAATTAACTGCTTTCTGGTTGGATTTAGACCTGCTCCGGAGGAGGGGATGTCATGCCTGCTATTATAATCCCGCTGGAAAGTGCATGGTTTAGGATGTCATAGGCCCTTGGATAGGACCCGCTAGTGGTATTTTGCCAAATGGTCACGCTGTCAAATTGCATTCTACATATTTATGTTTCTACCCATAGTCCTGGGCTGCTCTTGACTTTGGCCAGAGAAGTTTCTTTTTGCAACAGGCAACAGGCAATGTTGCAATGCATGCGTAGCCCAAGTGCTGAGAAGAAGGGATCAAGTGCCTAAGCCCCTAAATGAGATATTTTCCTCCTCCTCTATTGCCATCACCAAGGTTCCAGGAACATGGAACAAGAGGCAGTGGGAAGAATGTAAGAGATAGATCATCACAAGGACTGCAATCTATGCAAGGCATGCCAGTTGCACTTAAGATCTCACACAAGATCAAGCCAACCAAACCGGCATGGGCTTGGAGGTGCTGCCCTGTCCCATGTCTTACCAAGCAGCTATTGGTGGTTGGGAGTTGCTTGGGCATTTGGGGGCAGGGGCTTATGCTTGCTTGAAAGTGTGGCCAAAGGTAGATTTCCCATATTCCATTGGGTGACCATGCACCCATACACATAGGAAACACTAATTGAACTTAATAGGCTATTATTTTCTAAAAGAGAATATGGAGTTAGGAGGGGTTATGCAGGAGGTGGGGCTTAGAAGACTTGGATAGAGAAATTTGGGGATGGATATGATCATGTTTCGTTGTGTACATGTATGAAATTCTCAAGAATAAAGACAAATTGATATTATAAAAAATAGGAACAGTTCATAAGGCATTCCCAACTAACAAATAAAGTAGTAAGTTCCTAAGATTCATTTTTTTAAAATATGCATGCTGGGCAATGGTGGTGCATGTTTTTAATCCCAGCATTTGGGAGGTAGAGGCAAGCAGATCCCCGAGTTTGAGGCCAGGCTGGTCTACGTAGATAGTTCCAGGATAGACAAGGCTACAGAGATACCCTGTTCCAAAACCAAACCAAACCAAACCAAACCAACCAACCAAACAAACAAACAAAAAGAATATTTTAAAAGGAATGGCTTTGGGAGTAATATTAACATAAATTTAGCTCTCCCAGCTCTACCCCATTACTGTGCTTAAATAGTCTGCAGTGTTTCATCGATGCTAGCCAATAATTCTATCATTGAGCCCATAAGCCTCTTAAAATCATTAAGATTCTGGGTGTTTTTCCAAAAAGATTAAAAACTGCTGTTGATTCAAGAAATGACTGGCTAATCTAAGGAATACATTTTCCAAAAATATTACAACCGAGATGAATTTCCCGAAATGTTGAAAGCATTTAGTTATAAATTGAGCTAGAGATCAAAGTTGATACAAGTAATTTTTTAAAGCAATTATCAAAAATCAAATTTTGCTAAGAAATTTCAGTAAATTTTTTCTTAGATTTATTTCATGTGTATGGGTGTTTGCTTGTATGTATGTATGTATGTATGTGTACCACATGCATGACTGGTGGAGGAAGGGCAGAAGGTGGCATCAGATAACTTGGAACTGGAGTTACAGTGGTTCTGAGTCATCATGTGGGTGATGGGAACTGAACCCAGGTCCTCTAGGAGAGTAACAAGGACTCTTAACTGCAGAGCCACCTCTCCAGCACCCCACCCCAGCTTTCATAACATTTTATTTTTACTGTTGTTCACGATCACTTGTCTTCTCTTAACCAGTAGAGGAAGTTACAGAAGATTTAACTGACTAAAAGTATTATTTTGTGTATTATTTTGTATCCTTTTCCATTAGTCTCTCAAATGATTATGCTAGTCAATAAAAGAATGGCAGGGTGGGTTGTAAACTTCCTTAGTGTTAAAGTCATCAATCAGTCATGCTTGTAATCTGTGTAACTTCTATAACAATGTACTGTGCATAGAGAAAATACTGAGAGCAAATAAGAGTGATACAAAGCACAATTGCATTTGTATAGGAAAGGCCTTTAAATTCTCAGTAGCATGTGTGTTTTCCTTATTATTCTGGAGGACACAAGTAAACAAAGCTATCAGTTTTAAACTTAATGTGCTATAGAACAGATTGACTGGGCAAACATATCCACGTTACAAAACAATTCATGTCACAAAGCAACATTGCTATAGGTTTTTCTTTGAATTTATTGTTAACAAAGTAACATGTAACCAGTAATCTTAGCACTTTGGAGGCTGAGGCAGAAGTATGAAGTTAGTCTAAACAATAGGGTACAACCTTGTCAAAACATAAACAATTCAATCATAAATAGATAAGAACATTGTAGGATTTTGCAATGAGTCTGACTTCGATAGGAAATACAGTGTGATTATGGTATACAAGCAAGTATTGATTGTCCAAAGCATAGATTTTTTTAAAAAAATAAGATTTATCAACAAATCCTCATGTGACTCTTACTCATTTGTCATTGATTTCAAAATGCACTCAAAGAAATTTTGGGTGTTTGAACTGTCTTTAAGTGTCATAACTGTCCTGCAAGAACTGAAGAAAAGCTGTTTTCTCAACAGCTGATGCTAAATCCTAGCACTGGTGTAAAGAGAAACAGGTTGTTTGCAGGAAGTGTGCACTTCAATGCATTGTTCAGAGAAAGCCCTCTCTCTGCAAATATGTGCTGTTGAGCTTTGGCAGGTACTCTCAACACCAGGGAGGGTTCCAGAGTTCTAGGTTTGTTCACAGTTGAGCAAGACTGTTTATCTTAGGAAATGCTTATATCATTTAATAGATCAAGGCTACAATGCAGTAGGTGGTCAATAAATGACCCTATTTGTAAAGCATTCTTGATAGTAAACAACTGTGTGTGTGTGCTCTCTGTATGCTCTGTAAACAGCCATTGTAGACATCTCTCTCCTTAATTGCTTGTGTATTGCTGCTTGGTACAAAGTTTAATTTGTACTGGTGAAGAGATTCTCTGAACTCAGATTTGTGCTTGTTGTCACCAGAGGAAAAGGGAGTAAGCCAGGTTGGGCAGTGATGCAGCGGGGCTTTAACCTCAGTAGTCAGAAGGCAGAGGCAGGGAGATCTCTCAGTTCATTGGCAACGTGGTCTACAGAGTGAGTTCCCAGGACAGCCAAGGCTACACACACACATACACACACACACACCCTGTCTCAAAAAACAAAAGAACAATAGCAATATCACACACACACACACACACACACACACACACACACACACACACACACACAGCAAACAAACAAAAAAGGAAGAAAAAAGAAAGAAGAAAAAGGGACCAGGAATTGGAAGCATTGGTTTTAAACCACTTGCTGGTTAAATTAACCTTGGCACTATTGATATTTTAGATCAGGTCTGGAGAAACAAACAACAACAAAAAGAACCAGAACTAAGACATCTAGGTCTTTCTAAGGCACCAGCTACATAGAATAGCGGTCAAGACTTGTTCTATGTTAAAGTCAGCTTTTAAAAGAGTTCTTCTTTATGTGTATGTTTTGCCTGCTGTATGTCTCTGCAGCTTGTGTGCCCACGGTGTAGGATCCCCTATTTGTTCCGTGCTGCCATGTGAGTTCTAAGCCTTGAATCTGGATCCTGAAAGAGCTGCCAGTGCTGCTACTTGATGAGCCACCTCTCCAGCCCCAGAAAGTCCATTTTAAAATAAGCCTGAAGGCTGTTGATATGCCACAGTCATAGAGCACTGGCATACTGTCTTAGTTACGATTTTGCTGCTGTTAAAGACACCATGACCACGTCAACTCTTATAAGGACATCATTTAATTGGGGCTGGCTTACAAGTGCAGAGGTTCAGTCCATTAACATTAAGGCAGGAACACAGCAGCATCTAGGCAGACATGATGCAAGAGGAGCTGAGAGTTCTACATCTTCATCTGAAGCTGCTAGTGGAAGACTGACTTCCAGGCAGCTAGAATGAGGGTGTTAAAAGCCCACACTCACATTGACACACCTACTCCAACAAGGCCACACCTATTCCAGTAGGGCCAACCTTTCTAATAGTGCCATTCTCTGAGCCGAGCATACACAAACCATAACACATACCAACATGAATAGAATCCAACAATTCATGAAAAGGACTAAGCCAATAGGAACATCAGTGATTCAATTGTGCTATGTGAATATCTCAGGCTACACATTATTCCTATCACAACCTTACTAAGAGAGTGTCTAAGCCCAGAAATTTCAGTCACAAAGCTAATGAGTGACAAAACTAGAATTCAAATTCAGGTAGTGAAAAGGGAAGGAGGAAATAGGGGGCTGGATTCATAGTTTCAATATCAAGAACATATTTCCAAGAATAGGAGTGAGGCAAGAAAGACAGACAGACTGCTCCCTCTCCCAGGTCCCCATCAGTTTCTGTCTTTTCTTCTGAAAGTTCTGTCTTCACCTTGCTTCTCCTTCCAGGTGTTCCTGTGGAGGGAATTTGGGCTACTGTACCTGGCTATTAAGCAGGTTTTTTCAGAAGTCCTACTTTATATCTGAATTTGTGCTAATTTATATCCACACCAGGGTATGCAAGTATCCACATTATTCTCACCAATGAATTCATCTATAAATTAAGCAAATTGGTAAGGCAGATTTATGGAGAATACAGTTTCTGCTTTATTAAGTTTGAACATCAATAAAATGTGGTAGAGATGCTATTTTGTGAATTGATTTGCATATACTTTATTTAAAATGTTGTTTTGTTCATTTAAAATAACTCTATTGTCCTTACATTGTACTATATAAATAATTTTGCCCCTAATTTGTATGCACAAGCCACTGCTTCTGAATTGAGGTTCCAAAAAGACGACAGCCCCATTTTATCTGTGAACAGTGTCCAACGTATAAAAGAGAAAATACACGCTGTACTTTGTGGAATTAAGAATAATTAGCTAAAGTAAGCGAAGCATCTCTTGTGCATTGTCTGTCACAGAACACGCCAGTCACCTTAACACAACCAGAAGTTTTGCTCTTGATCTACAATCACACAATTCCCCTTCAGAGTTTAGAAAAACCAGAAGTAGAGATGCAGAATTTCTGAAAGATAAACTACAGTTGCCAATTACTGAATTGAGGATGTGAGCTCTGACTGTGAAGTCTCTCTTGGGCACAAATCACAGCGATAACGCTTGTCATCTCGAAAGCTAGGCGCGCCAGCTGTCCCCAAGCAGGTCCGGGTACTAATTTTCTCTTCGCTCGCTTTGAGTTTTAGAAAACTTGTGGTGAAAATGAGATGGCCGAAGTAGAGAGCGCGCGCGAAGCGTCTGGCATCTCCTTCCGAGAGGTTAGCTGGCTTCTGGTTTTACCCAGCAGCCGCTCTGGAGGCTACAGGGGGTTGGAGATGCAGAAGTACAGCCAGAAGGGCAGGGAGGCGGCGGCCGCTCCGCTCGCACAAGGACGGGCATTTAGGAGCTGCTCCGAGGTGAGATACAGTGTCCGCCGCCGGTTTTGGCTGGTGCAAACCGGAGTGCCGCGTCAGTTGAGATGTGGCGCTAGTCACCTCCTGAGGCCAGCAGCACAGCGTCCTTGGAACAGCGTCCGAGCGCAGGATTCCAGCTGAGAGCTGAGTCGCTCGGCCACTTCCGGCGCGCCCGCGTGCACCGGCTCGGACCCGAGCGGCGCGCGTGCGCAGAGACCAAGCCTCCCGGAGGGGGCGTGGCAGCGGGAAACATTCTCTGCGCCTGCGCCCTTCACTGCTAGGTCGGCTGGGGACGAGCACTGGGTTGGCGTCGCGCTGTCCCGGGTGTCGTGGCCGGGTTACTCTTCACGCCTCACTGCGGCGTCGCGTCGAGTCCCCGAGAGCTCGGCGGGGTGTGGGGGAGGTAAGAGCCTCGGAGCCGCCACCGGCCTCTCCTCAGCGTACTGCGGGCGGAGGGGCGGGGCGGCCTCGGACTCGCTTGGCTGCGACGGCCGGGCCTCGCCTTCCTCCGGGACCTGCCTGCCGCCCCAGGCTCTGTGCGGCCGAGATACCCGACCCCATCGCGGGCCGGGCCAGGCCGGGTCGGGTCGGGCTGCACAGGACCCCGCGAGTCCCCGCGGCGCCAGTTATCGCCGCCGCCTCCTCTGTCTCACGGATGCCTCAGTGTTCGCTCGCTGTCCTGTTTTTGGTGCCTCTGAAGAGATGACCTTAACTTTTAACAGTTAGCCTGTTTGTGCGACCGTGATTGCAATTTGTTACATTCCAGATTCATGTTCTTGGTTAGCCATGTCAGAAAACTGGCCCGTAAATTTAAATACTAACTTCATCTTTTAATTCAAAGAATAATTTGGTGATGTCATCCGGTTCCGTCACTTACTCGTCTGAGTCTGGCATTTCTCAAGTTGGCAAAAGTTTAGTGGTTTGATCGAGTAGAGCTCAGTCTGATTTTTAACATAACTTCTTTTTTCCCCCTCTCTCTTTGATATTAAACTACACATTTAGTGGCAAGCTATTTAAAAATTAGAGGAGGGAATCAGGAATGAGATAGTCACCATTCCACCGTGCAAAAGTAACCAGCCGCTTACCATTTTGACATTTTTCTTTGTCCCTTTTTTTGCCCCTGTTGTTTGCTCACCTTTCCCATGTTTTTAAAAGTCGTACACATATACCCATTACATTCTTTTACTATACACAAAATAATATGAGCAAAAACAATCGTTTGAAGTAGCTACCTTACAGATAAAACTAATTTTTTGTCCCCAATCATAATACCAATTACACATAGTATCCCATATGGTTGAAGATAATGACAGTTGAAAAATATTGAAGAAAAAGTAATTGTTAATGCAGAACATTTACCATTTTGAAAATTAAAACTCTGGAAATTTCTTTTTTTTTCTTCATATATTCACTTAAAAATAGTCATACAATGAAGCATGGTGGCTCATGACTGTAATCACAGCAAATAATGAAGGCAGGGGGACTGAGCTACAGGCCAGCCTGGGGGACACAGTAAATTGCTGTCTCAAAAATAAAGGAAGAGAACAGTAAAAGCATCAGTGAGCTAAGTATCTCTATTAAAGGCAACTATATTTCCAAACTAAGTTTAGAGAGAAGGGCAGTATTGTTTTGCCAGGAAGCAAGTTACTTTAATGTCTGTCATAGTAGAAAGAAAGCTGAATTCTTATATTTCTTAGTTCATCCTGGTGTGCTGGCTTGTTTAGATTAAAGCGCATGAAGAAAATCTGTCTTTGCATAGTTACCGTGGCTAGAAGAGAAAAGACCTGGAAGATGCTGCCTTTAGGATTTCTCAGCAAAGCATGAGAAAATGGACTTAGCCAGTCACTAGTTGCACTTCCCACTAGAAACTTTGTAACATTGAAAGTTCCTTGTGTTCTTGAGCACAATGCTAGTGTTTTTCTGGAGGTTGAATTGCTAGGTCATAGACTTAATGTTCCCTTTTTTAAAAATATATTTGCATAGACATAGAAGTTAACTTGGATTCCTTTTATAATTTTCTGTTGTATCCCAGGTCTTTTGATTGAATTATTTCACCTAAGATTGGTAAAGTATCTGCATATTTTTCAATAGTTTTGGCTCCTTTTCTTGAATTTAAAGAGAGAATTCAGAACATCTTCCCCAGGATGTTCTCAAGGTACACTGTTATTACATATTGTTTTCTACTATTTCTACATTGTCTGAGAGGCTGTGTCATTTTTCTCTCTGTAGCTGTTGAGATTCTTTCTTAAAACTCATACCTTAACAATATCAAATACTTTATTATATTAAAAAATCTTGGATGTTTTTAAATCCTAATTATTCTGATGTACATTGAACATTTTCTTCATGATCATATTACTGTCTTTCTATACAATTTTATACCCACTTACAGTCTAGTGTCCATCTGCCTCCTAACATATTTTTATTATTTTTATATTGTAAGAATGTTATATCATTTTTAAGGAAAATAATAAAATTATCTTTTTTCTCTTTTAAAGTAAAATGTGGAGATACATAATTCAGCTCTGGAAGGCTGACATAATCTCTGCACTAGATTTAGTTTAGTACTTGTTCCTCCATATTTCCCCTTTGCTAATACTATTTTAACAATTTTTGTGGAAAATGGATTTATGTTGTACAGAGTTTTGTGATTTTCTGTCTTTCAGCATTGTGTATTGGATATTTCTACAGAAGTATATATAACCCAGGTCAGCTTTATGCACACAGGTTTAGGGATCATTAGTTGTTTTATGTCAGGCTTCTCTATTCTTCTGTATCTTTTCCTAGGTCACTTCCATTCACAGTGGTGCATTGCTGATTTACAAATCTTTATCTCAGAATCCTCTCTGTATTCCAGGTCCTTACATTCAACAGCCTCTTGGACATCTTCCCAGGATGTTCTCAAGGTACTTCAGACAGTAGTCCAGAAAGTGTTTCCCTTCTACCTGCTCCTCTTGAGCTGCCTGGGATAGTCAATGCATCTCTGTTGGCTTACCCAGGCATCCATTGTGGAGCTCTGTTGGTAATGCCAGCCTTCCCCTTGGTTTCTGTCTCCCAGAGTTCTGGTTCTTTAGCTACTTACCTGTTTCATCTTCACCTCAGTCTCTGCTTATGTCCTCATTGTCTCTCACCTTAGCAATTTTAGAAGTTGTATTATTGTTTTATTTTCTTATTAATTGTCCCTGTTGTTACCAACTTTTTAAAACCATGAAGAGACTTTTAAAACCATTTTAAAAGTAAATATTACAAAAATTTGTTTGGAAATCTGAGAGTATTTAAATGGTTAAGTTGGTAAAAATATCTCAAATCATTGTTGGGCTGGCATGAGGGCTTAATGAGTAAAGGAGCCTGCAGCCAAAGCCTGGCAGCCTGAGGAGTTAGATCCCTTCCATACATGATGGAGGACAGAATTAGCTTCTGGAAGTTCTCTTCTGGCAGCCACACCCACACAAGTAAATACATAGAAGTAATCAAATAAAGCTCATTCTCATATACATGAGATTAAAAACAAATCTTATCAATACTTCTCCACACAAACATTAAATAGAGACTGCATCATACATTTTGTTTGTTTCTTCAATGTATAATAGATTACTGGCCACAAAGTACGGTCTGTTTAGTTGAAATGAAAAAATCCACAGCTTAGTAGTAGTTCATGTTAAAGAGTTTCAGTGAAAAGTATTTGCATTGTCATACTTTTTACAAATTGTTGAATTGTGTTGTTTTCTGTATTTTTGGCACTTCAAATAATATGCTTAGTAGTGTGCTATTATGTTGAGACACTCTGCAAATAGATGTTCTTTAATGGAATCTTTGATTTGTTTTTAAAATCCTCTGACTTTTGCTAGTGAAGACTGTTTTTAGAACTTTTTATGGTTTCGTTGTTGTTGCTGTTTTGTTTTGTTTTTTCATTTTTCAAGACAGGGTTTCTCTGTGTAGTCTTGGCTGTACTGGAACTTGTTTTGTAGGCCAGGTTGGCCTCAAACTCAGAGATCCATCTGCCTCTGCCTCCCAAGTACTGGGATTAAAGGTGCATGCTACCACTACCTGGCTGATGATAGATCTTTTAATGCATTCTATATTCAAAGTTCTTTACTACTCTTTTTTTTTTTTAATTTTATGTAAGTATATTGTAGCTGTCCTCAGATACCCCAGAAGAGGACATCAGATATCATTATGGATGGTTGTGAACCAACATGTGGTTGCTGGGATTTGAATTCAGGACCTCTGAAAGAGCAGTCAGTGCTCTTAACCGCTGAGCCATCTCTCCAGTGCTTTAGTCTTTTAAATATGTATGTACTTATTCATTTAATGGTTTTGTGAGACAGTGTCTCACTATATAGTGCTGGCTAGCCTAGAATTTGCTAGGTAGGTCAGACTGGCTGATCTTGAATTTATGATCTTCCTGTGTGTTTCCTGAGCACTGGGATTACAAGCATATGCCATCACTCTTGGCCTATTTTTTACCATTATATTTAATTTTAGGTTTTTTTTTTTTTTTTTTTTTTGGTCAAAGAGATAACTAGCCTGATGCGTATACCTTTAACCCTAGTATTCAAAGGGCAGAGGCAGGCAGATCTCCACAAGTCAAATCTAGCCTGATAGCAAGTTCCAGGCCTACCAGGGCTATATAGTGAGTTCTTTTTTCAAAAAGGAGGTGGGGTAACCATATCCTACATAAAGATTAAGTGATACTGGAGATGTATAATGTTACCCTTTCGTATCCTACATAAAGATTAAAGGATACTGGAGATGTATAATGTTACCCTTTCGTATCCTACATAAAGATTAAAGGATACTGGAGATGTATAATGTTACCCTTTCTTGCTCTTCTTACTCAGACTCTTACTCTCCAGAGACTAGTAGACTCCTCATCTTAAGTCTCAGCTTCCTGTTTGAATCATAGAACACAGAAAATGATTCAGCAACTATTTCTAAATTCTTCCATAGATGATACAAATAATACTTTAAATCCCTAGGAACGAAGTGAATTTGTTACTAGAAGTAGTTGTGGTCTATGCCTGTAACAGGAACACTAGGGAAGTAGAGGCAAGAGGGTCAGGAGTTCAAGGTTATCTTTGGGTATATATTGCGTTAAGAGCATTCTGGGCTCAATGAGACTCAGTCAAAATCCAAACAAATAACAACTTTAAAAAAGAACAAAAGACATATAAATATAACACAGTGCATAAATGAATGCCATGTAAGGTGGATTGTAGCCACAACCTCAGTATTCTTTAGTTTTCAGTTTACTTCTATTTCTAATTTGAGATTAGAAATTCTAAATTGAATTGTTTGTTCAGTATACTTTCCCAATTGGAAGTTTAAACTGTTGATTTCAAGTTTAGCTTCTTTTTAATAAATACATTTAATCTTGTTAGTGTGTCTTATGAACAAACTGTTTTTACTGTGTCCCTCAAGCCTCTTGAATTTTTTAAGATTTCTACTGTTGACATTATGATCAGCTGTTGTTCCCCATATGTTCCTTCCCTGTGGTTTTGTGTTCCTGTTTTATAGATGCTTCTTTCTCTCAGAATATGCTTTGGTGTTTTCTTATTTCCTGCATTGCCTCCTCTTTCATACTCCCTTTATTGCCTTAATATGTGTATTTGTGTACATTCCTGTATATATGATATAATGGTAGGTATATTTGACAATGGAAACAAGAGTTAACAGACTTTATTGAATCAGGATGCCATATATTGTTACTGAAAAATACTTCTGAAATGTATCTTGGTTTAATCTTGTTATAAGCATAATTCTTGTAACTTTGGAAATGACCCTTTCTCTCTGGCTGCTCTATCTTTGGAGTTTAGTTGTTCACCTATAATGTGCTTAAAAATATGAATTTCTGTTTATTTTTTATTGTGATATGATGTATTTTTAGTCACTGAGTTTTTCATGAATTCTGGAAAAAAATCTTGATATTGCCTTCAAATGAAGTTTTCTCAGGCTCGTTTCCCCTTATGGGAGGAGTACTATTCTCATCCTCGGGATTGGACCTCTACATTTCTGTTTTATATCAATCCTCTTTCTCTGTGCTTCTTGTTTGGTAACATCTCTCTTTGTGCTGTCCACTTCTGAATCACGTGAGACCTTGGGTCATGCCTCTCAACCTTACTACTGTATTCCAGACCACAGATGAATGTTCTAATTATCTCTATCCTTTTGTTTGTATGTATTCTTACAAAATTTACATTGCTTTATTACGCTTTTTAAAAAAGATACTTGTGAATACTTTGGAAGTAGTTTTTTCTTTTTTTTTCCCCCTTCCTCCCTTCCTCCCTTCCTCCCTTCCTCCCTTCCTCCCTCCCTCCACTAGTCATCCACCAAAGACTGCTAGAAGAATAGTCTTCCTATATTAATTTATAAGTTGCTTACTTTGGTTTTTGTTGTTGTTGTTTGTTTGTTTGTCTTAAATCTCTTTTGTTTGTCTTTAGATGACTGAGTTTTCTGCAAACATGCAGTTAGTTTTCAGGTTTGACTAGATTCTTCCACATTATCAATGGTGAAACTGATCACTGGATTGCAGTGAATTGACCCAACCTTAACATTATGAAGGTCCCTATCAGACTTTTCCTCTGAAATCTGAACTTTCATTGGTAACAGTTGCTTACCATTCATTACATTAGAAGGTATGAGAAGATATTTTTTTTTTTTGAAGTTTAAGTCCTTCTGCATTTATTTATTGGAATTCTTACCTAAAGAACATTCTCTTAGCAACTATTGTATAATCTGGAAGTATGCTCTGTAAATAAGTGAAGGATTCATTCTCTGCTCATTTTCTTAATTCATTAATTCTCAGAGTAATAGTACCTTAGCAACCCTCCAGTAGATGGGATGCTTTGGTTTTGAATTTAATGTTATGATTTTTTGGTTTTTTAATTTTATTTGAATTATTTTCAGTTCTGTGTGTTCTTCATCATTTTTATAGTCACTTGTCCCTTTAAGTGAGAGAGAGCCCCCTAACTTGAATTCTTTCCTTCTGATGTTGGTCACTGGTAGATTCTTGCAGTGTCTCAAGCTTACCTGGTAGAGTTTCTGCCTCAGCTACTTCACAGATGTTGTTGTAGCACATGATAAAGCTACGCATGGCTGTGTGTTCCTGTAACCCTGACTTTTGGGACAGGTAGATCTTTGGAGCTTGCTGGCCAGCCCACTTGACTGAAGAAGTGGGCTTTCAGTTCAGTGAGAGACCCTGTCATAATTCAGTAAGAAGTGATAGAGGAAGATAGCATTGTCCTCCTCTGGTCTCCACTTGCATACTTATGTACATACACCAACCCCTACCCCCATACAGTGGCTTGTGTACTGATGTTGTGTTATAAAAGTTGACTTTTATGTCATTTTCATGTAGAGACCATTTTCCTATCTAAGTTATGAAAAAGAAGTACTGTTTAATTTTATTTTTGTTTCTACTTTGATAGTTACATGGTACAGAATGAATGGTATAATATTTGTATGGTAGAAAAGTAAATATAATATTATACTTTTTATTTTCTAGACATAGAAGAATTGAGTTCTGAGTAAGCCCACAGGGAGGATGGACAGTTACTTTAAAGCAGCTGTCAGTGGCTTGGACAAACTTCTTGATGATTTTGAGAAGAATCCAGGTTTGTTGGTTTTTCTACTTTGCTAAAATGTCCCCTTAACAAAATTCAATTTCAATCTTGGTCACGTTGTTATGTTCTCTCAAAAATGTGGCCGTTTCATTATAACATATTAACTTATTTTTACACCAGTAAGATCAATAGTCAGAAATAAAAGTTACTTTGTAGATACAAGCTTAGAAGAACTGAAGGAAGCTAAAAACAAATTGATAGAGCTCTATAAAATGAAATGTCATTTCTGTAAGAGATGGTATTTCCTCAGAACGAAGTTAGGAAATGTGGGGGCTCTTCTAGCTAGATTTCTATTGTTGTGAAAAAACACCATGACCAAAGTGACTTGGAGAAGAAAGGGTTTGTTTCACCTCACAGAATATAGTATATAGTCCATCTTGAACGGAAGTCAGGGCAGGAGCTCAAGACAGGAACTGAAGCAAAGAACATGGAGGAGTAGTGCTTCCTGGCTTACTCCTCATGGCTGGTTCCTTGCTGTTTTATACAACCCAGAACTACCTGGCTAGAGGCTGAACCACCTACAGTGAGTTGGGCCCTCTCACATCAACCTTTAGTCAAACAAAGTAATGCTCCGCAGACTGCTCCACAGATCATATGGTGGAGACGTCTTAATTTAGGCTCCCACAGACTGGTCTACGGATCATATGGTGGAGATGTCTTAATTGAGGTTCTCCTTCCCAGGTGACTCTAGCTTGTGCTAAGTGTACAAAAACTAATCAGGACAATGACAGAACGAAAGCAGCTAAAGATAAGATTGCTCATCCACCTTTTCTGATGTGGTTTACAGTGCAGCTGAGTTATTGACAGTGTTTCTGTCACCTGTGACAGCTGCATTAAGAAGTAAAACTAGAACAGTTCACAGCAAATAAAAAGTCAGTGTGAAGTTCTAAAAGCATATCTTCATAACCTTTTTTTGATTTCGTCATCTGAATAACTTTGTGTTTTTATTTTTTTCCTAGATAAACAAGATTATTTCCAAGATGCATATGCTTTTAACCAGTGCTCAGTTTCTTCAGAGTTGGCCTCTCCACAGCTAGCTTTACTGTCAAAGGACCAAAGGTGCATTAGTACTTGTGCCTCATCAGAAGCAAGCTATGAAGATGCAAATGAGACTTTTCTCGAAGGAGAGATACACAAGGGCTTAACCTCTAGACAGAATGAAAAAAACGTAGCGGGACTTGATCTTCTTTCTTCTGTGGATGCTAGTACTTCAGATGAGATCCAGCCTTCCTGTATGAGACGATGTAGTAAGCCTGTCTGTGACCTGATAAGTGACATGGGTAACTTAGTACATGCCACCAATAGTGAGGAAGACATTAAGCAGTTATTGCCAGACTCTAAGTCTCCTGCAGATACTTTGATCACATTGGACTCGTCTTCAGTTTCAGATGCTCTCACTGTTTCTCCAGTAGAGTGTGGTAGTAATGCTGTCAGAGAAGAGCAGAATAACATCAACGTTGTAAAAAACAGAGACACTAGTATCAAAGAAGTGGGTGTAAAAGTGGACATGGCACTTTTTGATTCTTGTAAATACAATAGAACAGAAAATTTAAAGGACAAAACTATTTCTAATGAGTTAGAAACAGTTGATTTTGACATGCCATCTGTTTTGTTGGAACAAAGTTCTGAAATGTCTAATACCAAAGATAACCCACAGTACAAGAGGCTGCCATGTGAATTATTAAAAGATGATGGCTGTTTGACAGAAGAGAAAGTAGGTGTGGCAGTCAATAATACAGAGTGTTCAGAAGGAGGAGGAAACAACACAGTAGCTATGCCTTGCAAGCTTCCAGAAAATGAAGGGATAGCCCCAAGTGACCCCGATTCAAAAGATGAAAATGTCAAGTTACCTGACTTTTCCTTCCAGGAAAATAGAACTGCTGTGTTCATGAAACAGACTGTAAAAGAAGACTCAGGAAATTTAGACCTCAAAGATAATAATGATAATATAGTCCATGTTTCAGGTGATGATGTGCCCCCTTCACTGTCCTGTCTTTCATTGTCTGGGTCTTTGTGTGGATCGTTAATTGGCAATAATGTGCACAGTGATATTTTACCTCCTAATGAGTCTGAAGGTCAGAACAATGATGCAGTGACTATACATGAAGAGATACAGAAGAGTAATGTTTTAGATGGGGAGACAGATCTTTCAAAGAAGGAAAAGTATAGGAGCATATTTCTTCAGCCAGTAAATGAAAAGAAAGGGGATGCAAAGGTTGAGGCTGAGGAGATGGTAATCAGTGGTGAGTCTTTGGAGTCCCCTGAGGATGTCAGCTCTGCTGCAGCAGCTGGCTCTCCAGTGGCACTTTCTGCTGCAAGTGCCCCAGAGGCTCCTGGTCCATGTGAAGGTCTCACTTTTCCCAGCAGTGATATGGATGGGCAAGAGTTAGATTACTTTAATATTGATGAAAGCATGAGAAATGGCATACTAATTAGCGATGCTGAACTTGATGCTTTTCTGAAGGAACAGTGTCTTCAGAACTCTAACACAATGTCTTCTGGAGAAAATGTAAATGATTCCCAGTTGCAGATGAATCAGGTCACTATGAAAGGACTACATGATGAAAATGCTGGGGATATATACTTCAATGCTGAAGCAGGAGCTGCTGGCGAAAATGGAGGTGTTGTCATCTGTGAAACAACTGATAAAGAAAACACAGTAGAAAATAGTGGTCTTTCCAGAGGAGAAAAAAGCACAATTCCAACTGAAAGAGAGTTATCTGCCTGTCAGCCTGACATAAGGGATGAATTGCCAGTCGCCAGTATTAAAACCCAAGCTGTTGGAGGGGCTCGACCTAAGCAACTGCTGAGTGTCCCACCAGGAACAAGGAGTTCAAAGAAACTGAACAAGCAAGATGTTGTGGATGTGCCAGAAAGTGAGCCAGGCATAGCAAATGCTATTGCTGTATCCACTTGCTCTGCAGATCATATACCTGATTCTCAGGTTAGCTTCAACTCCAATTACATTGACATAGAAAGTAATTTTGAAGATGGATCCAGTTTTGTAACTGCAAACAAGGATTCTCTGCCTGAAAATAAGCGCAAAGAAAGCTTGGTTTTGGGTCAGAAACAACCTACATGGGTTCCTGATTCAGAAGCTCCAAACTGTATGAACTGCCAAGTCAAATTCACTTTTACAAAACGGCGACACCACTGCCGAGCATGTGGGAAAGTAAGTTATAGAAACCTTAGCCTTTTGTTCTTCCATGATCCTGGGGATTAAAACTAGGTCCTCACATACCAGGAAAGCTCTCTCAGAGTTACTTTTCTATCCTCTGTAAGTGTCTATGCTCTCAAATATTGCTAAATTAGACATTCTAAGCGGAGTGGATCCTCCTTTGTCCTTGAATACTTAATTGTAAGACCACTTTGCAGCCAGTTTCCTGATCATTGTCTAGGAAAACACTAGAAAGCCAGTAGCTTATAAAGAATGCCATGTCAGACTTTGTTTGCGTCCTTATTGTAGTTGATGGTAAAGATGCTGTCCATGAATTCTGAGGAAATTGTCTTTAAAGACTGGCATGCTTTTTAGTTAGTATTTTTCATGTTGGTTTCAGAACAAACTATCCCATCTTAGCAAAATGGTGTCCTACTTATGAAAACCAGGTTCTTGTTAAATGTAGGTAAGCTTATTATCACTGGGATTCTACAAGATACTTTTTTGTTTTGTTTTTGTTCTTTTTCAAGACAGGTTTTCTCTGTAGCCTTGGCTGTCCTGGAACTTACTCTGTAGACCAGGCAGGCCTCAAACTCAGAAATCCACCTGCCTCTGCTTCCCAGGTGCTGGGATTAAAGGCGTGCACCACCACTGCCCGGCACAAGATACTTTTTAAATGATACAGAAAGCTTTTTAAATGATAAACATTTATTGAAGAAAGTTTTTATTGCCTTCCAGTTAACATAGTTGATTCAAAATGTTTTCTTATCAGAGATATCATATAAATAAAAATATTCAAATTGTATTAGAGTTCTTTAGAAAAACAATTACTATATGTATTTATGTATAAATATATGTATATGTAATTATAAAGGGATTCATTAGATTTGATGATAGGAGGCTGATTATTCCAATAGTGGTTATCC
This sequence comes from Mus minutoides, assembly GCA_902729485.2. NCBI lineage: Eukaryota > Metazoa > Chordata > Mammalia > Rodentia > Muridae > Mus > Mus minutoides. The sequence continues at coordinate 52,918 of LR749898.1, forward strand.
ACATGTTATAGAGGTATATAGTGCTGTAGCTGCTTAGTTCAGGAAGCTGGAAGCCTTTGATCAAAGTAGTGGGGTGGGGGGATGAATTGTGCAGTCCTGTCTGATGCTGAAGTCCTGGAACCTCCCTGGAGAGTCATTGATACGGCTGAAGAAGCTGGAATTTGTTGTTCTCAAGTGATAGCAGCAGCAGTGGATATGCTTGCTCAAGAAGAACGAAAGCAGCTTGTCCTTATTGGCTGCCTTTCTCTTCCACTTTTATGCTTGCCAGGCCCCCAGTTTATTGGGCAGTGCTGCTCAAATCCAGGGTATGTCTTTCCTTCTTGGTTATCATTCTGGTTGTCAATCTAGTCTTGAAACACCCTCATAGACACACCCAGAACTTCTAGACATCTCTCATTCCAGTTAACCTTGATAGTCAAGATTAACTATCATACTTAAAGATCAGTAAATAATTATATTTATGGTTGTGGTGACTAGAAAAAATGGATCATATAATAAAGTAAGAAAGCAATTCTCAGCTAATTAGGTTTTGAGCTTCTGTCCCCTTGCCTCTACTTGAGACAAAATTTAGTATTTTATTCTTTATAGGTATTTTGTGGTGTCTGTTGTAACAGGAAATGTAAGCTTCAGTATCTAGAAAAGGAAGCAAGAGTATGTGTAATCTGCTATGAGACTATTAATAAAGGTGAGTATTAACCTGACATGTTTTCTTCCATTAAATGAATATATATTAAGAATAACTGGATTATGACAAAGATAAACTTGTTTATTTTCTTAAGGCAAAGACCTAGTGTTTGTTGACTTATCTGGCTTAGGTGGGACATCCCAAGACTTGGTTTCTCTTTTTGTTCTACTCTCACAATTAACACTACCAGTCTGGAAAGGAAGCACTCAGGTTCTGGAGTGGCAGTTCATTGCCCTTTAACAGGTACCAAGCCCCTGAGTGCTGCATTTCATCTGCCTACTAGTTCATCATCACTGTCATCCTCATCATCTTAATGGAGACAGTCATAAAAGTAGCCCCCATATTGGTGCTCAGGACTACATATTAAGGCTACAAGGCAGGTCATAGTTCTTACTTGTTAGACAATTGCCTGAAATGAGAATGAAGATAAGGACATATATATATATAATTTTATAAACTCAGAGGACACGATGCTGTGCGCATATTTTGGTCTCCTCTTTTTTTTCTTAGTTTTAGAATGTCACTTGTGTGTGCTTCCCATTGTTTCTTGGCTCTCGAGCTAGTTTCCATTTTTAGCAGTAGTCTTGATGGTCTTGAGTTCCTACAGGGTGTGTGTGTGTGTGTGTGTGTGTGTGTGTGTGTGTGTGTGATTCTGCTTTCACTTCTAGATACATGTCTGTTCTTTTGAGTAGTTCTTTCATTTTCAAAGATTTGTTGACCATTTAATTCCCAACGAAAATTACTTGACCCTTTTTTTGACCAGGCCTGTGAGCTAGCTCCTATTAGCTAGGAGAATAAATACCTGATAATAATTTGTTTTTCTCTTTTGAATGAAGATAAATTTTTTCAGCAATTCTCCAAAAAGCTCTGATGTGAGTCTGTTAGCCTGAGGTAAGCTGTTCTACTCCCTGCTGTTGACCTATACTATGGAAGATAATAGAACATAATTTTAAAAATATTTTTATATTATCGCCATTTTTTATGAAGAAGCTACATGCATATAATTGTTTTTCTTTTTGCACTGTTTCTGTAGCTATTAGCCCAAGCAGTTTGCTAGAGTTCAAATTTTACAGCAAGTTTTCACTTAAAAGTTCCTACTTAAAAAGCTATGATTATTGGAGTTGACAGGTCAAATTTTGGGAAGAGACATTCTGACTATAGAGTCCGAGAGAGGGGAGGATATGCTCATTAAAGGGACTTCATAGAATACCAAGATAAATGTTTGGTCTCTCAAAGATATAATGTAGAGGAATGGAATGTTACACAGTAGTAGAGTGCTTGCTAGCGTGTACAAAGCCATGAGTTTAATTCCCATCAACACATACACAAGAATGTGTTGTGGAGTGAATTTATTAGATAAGCTGTTTTATTGTATTTCAGTATCTTACATAGTTTCTTTTAGAGAGCTATCAGTGATTATTACAAGAAAATGCCAACTATAGGCTAGAAACTGACTGAAGTGATCATGTAAACAGTGTTATCAGACATGAAAGATTTGACTCAAAGGTTGTGAGGTGCATTCAGTAAAGGGATGGAAGAAAAGATTGAGTAGAGATTGTGGGTGTTGAGAAAGCTGCCAGGATTGCATGAGCTTTAGCAACATGTGGATACTGTCAGGTAAATTTGGATCCAGAGTGTAAACCTGTATGTGGATTTTACTAGGTAGTGGAGTGATTTCTGAGAGCGCTGTCATTCTGGGATATTAAAGAAGATTGTAGCAGTGACAGCACTTATGGTCATTCAGTTTGGAGAGGTGCTGTTGCCAGTACTATTCCTTTTTCTTTTTCCTTTTCTTTCTTTTTTTTTTTTTTTTAACAAGGATTAGTGAAAACTTTATTAAAACACATATGACCAGAGATACTTAGTCAAACCATAAAAATTTTTTAAATTAAGTGACAATAAAGTGAAAAACTAATCTTGAAAATGTACAATATCTAGATACCTCACCAGCAAAGATAGAGAGAATATGAAAATATGCTCAGTTCTAACTTCCATAGGAAAATTCAGATTGAAGCAACAATATGACAATATTTCATAGCAATGAAGATAATCTTCCACAAAACAAGCAGTCTAGCAAATACATTCTGAGATGTCTAAAGAGTTGATTGGAAAACCTACATATCCTCAAAAATGTGTATTTGAAAATTTGTAAGGTATTATTTATTATCACCGCAAATTGGAAGGAAAAACATATTATTTAGTAAGAGAAGTATGGTAGAAAACAAAGACCTTCCTGTTGAAATAGACTGATGTAGAAACATGAGGGTGACAGGCTAGAATAGGTGGCATTAATAAGAGCTAGAATTAAGCTATTCCCTTTTCTTATTGAAGTATTATTCAATGATATTTAGGAACTATTCTGTATTCTGGAGATCTAGCTGACAACAAAATAGATGTTCTGTTGATAGTAGGATTTTTGAGTGTGGAGATAAATAGTAAACAGAGAGGTCCTCAGATGGTAACAATACCCTAAATTTAAAGTTAAAAATTTAAATGTACGAAGATAGAAACAGATCAGTGGCCATAATAATGCTTTATGATATGATATGTGACTAGGGACTTGAAAGAAATAGACTGGGTCTGTGTGAGAACCTGTGAGAGAACATTCTAGGCAGAGAAAAGAGCAGACTGCATAAGCTGTATTTGCTTAGCTTGAAGAACAAAGGCTCAAGTTAATGCTCCTAGTGAGTCAGTGGGTTGTGCTGAGAGATGAGACTAGGGGTGTAGAGCCTAGTCTAGTTAGAAAGCCATAAAACATATAAAAGCCTTTAATCCCAGCACTTGGGAGGCAAAGGTAGGCAGATCTCTAAGTTCAAGGCCAGTTTGGTCTACAGAGTGAGTTCCAGGACAGCCAGGACTACGCAGACCTTGTCTTAAAACAAACAACTCTTCAAAACAAAGCCATTTTTAAATAGCTTTAAAATGAGAATTAAGGAAATAATCATTTAGGTCTTAAAGATTTACTCTGGAGTATGTCACTAGTAGATACTAGGAGTGAAAGGAAAAACAGACACTTGTATTCAATAAAGATGATTTTCTATAGTGGATATCAAGCATACAACAACTAAAAATATTGAAATAACTCATTTATAGCTTATCAAAGAGTGCTCTCAAATAAATATTAGTCACTTGGACATCTTTGGCAAGTGCCACTTTCTCTTGATTGGCCATTTATTTCTTTCTCCTTGTAACTTGAAAAATCAAATATTTATTATAGCTTACTAGGAAGTTCAAAAACATGAGTTGTTAATACTATTCTTTCCCCTTTATAGCTCAGGCATTTGAAAGGATGATGAGTCCAGGTGGTTCTTGTCTTAAGTCTAATCATTCTAATGAGTGTGCCACTGCTCAGCCACTTCAGGAGACCCAAACATCCAGTACACCTTCACCTACAACTTTGCCCATCTCAGCACTGAAACAACCAAATGTTGAAGGTAACCAGAGTACACTGCTGTGGTTTACACCAAGAATAAGTTATTTAAGTAGAAATACTCTAGTAGTCAGGATCCAAACAGAAAAGAGAGACCAATTATATGTCAGGGGGGATTTCGGCAAGGAATTGGTTATACATGCATGATGGAGACTGGAAATATGCTTAGGAGTCTCAGACTTACATAACTGCAGGAAGCAGCCACCACCACTAGGATCAGGGGGATGGAAGGAGGGAGAAGGCAGTACTAGCATCAGAGAGGGGTACCTGGTGGTGTTTAGCTCTCAGACCTGGGTGTTGGGGCTAAAGCACCAGATGACTAAAGCTTTGTGATCTCTGGGATAGTGCCGTATGGCAAATATTGGAAGCATCAAGGAGTCTTAGAGCTGGTGCTCAGGTGACTAAGGGAGAGTTCTAGATTTGATATTAGGAGTGCTGAAATTTATGGGACTTGCAAAATAACTGGTGCTGCTGGTGCTGGTACTATTGGTGCTACTGCTGGTGCTGCTGCTGGTGCTACTGCTGGTGCTACTGCTGGTGCTGCTGCTGCTGGTGCTGCTACTGCTGGCGCTGCTGCTGGTGCTGCTGGTGCTACTGCTGGTGTTGATGATGGTGCTGCTGGTGCTGGTGCTGCTGGTGTAGGAATCCTAGCAGGAATTAGGCACAAAGAATCCAATCCCTTTCTACATTTTGGCCTCCCTTTTCCACCAGCCTTCTACCCTGGCATAGTCTGACCATAGCCAGTTAGCAAGAAGACAAGGTTAAGATTTGTACTTTCTAGACTTCCAGCCTAGCATGCAAGAGCTCAGTGTAGAATGGGGGCTTGGGTTCTAGTGATAACCAGTAGTAACTTTCTTTAAAAACTTCTCTTTAATTGTATATTTAACAACAATAACAAACCATTATTTATTTGTCTTTCTCTTTTAAGACTCAAGCTAGTCCAAGCTTTTGAACTCGTTAACCTACTATGAGTCATTGATTACAGACATGCACTACCATAACATCTATTTTAAACCTTTGAATTTTCTGCTAGTTTGTTCTAGTTTGTGGCCATTGTAAATCTCATACAAGGCTAGTATATATTTGCAGACATTTGGATGCAAAGGCTGTGACATTTTAGAAAATACCTGTAAATATCAGTTAAAGATAAATTTGATTCTTCTGACAGTTGAGTTGGGGGCAGGAGAGGACTTAGAGCATCGCTCAGTGGCTTTTCTACTTATAATATCTGAATAGAGATACAGTAATGAAATTGTGTATTTTAACTCTAAAGATAATTTTTGTCTAAAGTGATTTGTATGTTCTTAAATAGATAATCTAAATTATTATCAGACTATTGTAAATGTAAGAAAGGTACCTTGTTTAATACATCCACCCATGTTACAAATACATGTACTTAATTCCAACTTTTCCCATTATTTTCTCCATTCTAAAAAGTAGACATGAAACTTATTGATTGTGTTTTTATATTCTAAAATCATCTAATTTTAATTCTTGAAACTTTTGTCTAGATGCTTTCTAACAACAGTAGCCACAAAGTAAGTCTTCCTACTTTTAAACATTTATTTCCTCCATATTTGAGGGGAAATGGTAATACTTTATGTAAGGTTTATGACCCATATTATAAGAACTACAGTGTTGCTGTTTGCATATTAAACGAGAATACAAAAAGACCTCTGGAATACATAAGTGATCCAGTTTTACACTTTTTTTCAGACTTACCTCTTTCTGTGTGATTTTCTTCGCTTACTTTCTAGGCCCTGGTCTGTTCTTCATCCCTGTACCTTACTCAACCCTTAAGGTGTATTCACTAACTGCTTGTTATGGTTTGACTCTAATGTGTCCCCCAAAGGCTCATATGTTAAAGGCTTGATCCCCAGTAGAGTGTTCACAAATAGGCTTTAGGGAAGTGACTGGATTTCTAAGGTTTTGGGCTAATCAGTGAGTTAATCTATTGTTGGTTTCATAATCCCATGACCTTTTGGGAGGGGTGGAAACTAGAAGGTGGGGTTTAGCTGGAGGAAGTATGTCACTGGGGTGTGCCCTGGAAAGTAACTAACTTGTCATTTTTCCTTATTGTCTTTGTCTGCTTCCTGGGCACCCTGAGGTGAGCAGCTCTGCCCTGCTGCATCTTCCTCACCTTGGGGCACTAGCTTGTGACCAGCCATGGAAATGGAGCTAAGCCACCTTGGACTGAAACCTCAGAAACCCTTGAGTCATTTCCTCGGTGGTTTGTTTTAGCGATGGAAAGCTGGCTTAACATGCGTCTTCATGGATACTTCCGCCTCAGTAATAGAGGCCTTGTATCTTCCCTGCTGTCCATAAAGTATTAGATTCTCCTTTCCGTTCAGAGCATGTGGCTCCCTAGGCATGGACTCTTCTCAGGATATATGAATTAGAGAAGCTATTTTCCTAGGCTTCTCTGAGAATATAGGACTTGCAGGTGAATAGCAGAAGGATTCTGAAAACATTAACTGACCTATTTGGTGTTATAATCCTGCCGTATTGCCAAATAACCCAACTCACTTTTCCAACTCATCTTAGGACCATGTTCCAAAGAACAGAAGAGAGTATGGTTTGCAGATGGCATACTGCCGAATGGTGAAGTTGCAGATACTACAAAATTATCATCCGGAAGTAAAAGATGTTCTGATGACTTTAGTCCTGTCTTACCGGATGTGCCCACAGTAAGGAATCTAAATAACATTAGTTAAATCATAATTCTTCACATGATTACTATTGTGCTTATCCTTTGGATGCCTTGAATTTGCCTTGAAAAAATGTATATGCATATTTTGCTTTATTTTGCTTTCTTTATAGCACTTTGCAAACTACATTATCTCTGAGTTGAAGATTGTGGGATGTGCTGATGCAGCAGGTCTGTTGGCCTCATTTTTCCAACAGCTCTAAATGGCCATTAGCATTTTTTAGTAGTAAAGTGTTTTTAATAAAGGTATGAACTCTTCTTTAGCTATAGTGCTATTGCCCACTGTGTAAGCTATGCTACAATGTAAACATAGCTTTTGTGTACGCATATTTGCTGTACTATGGAGCCTGGATCCCCTAGATCTGAGATGTGCTTGGATTGACATTGTTAATAGATTTTACTTTTTAAAATAAAAAACTTATTTTAGTTTTAATTTATGCGTATATATGTCTGTCTCTGTGGGTGTATACATATATGTGTAGATACTCACAGAGGCCAGAGGAGGGCATTGGACTCCCTGGAGCTGGAGCCTGGTGTGGGTGTTGGTATCAAACTCTGGTCCTTTGTAAGAGCAGTAAGCACTCATAGTTACAGGTCATCTTTCTAGCCCTGGTTTTTACCCCTTTAAATGTTAGTTTTTGTCTCATCAGTGATTCTCAATTTTTAAACAAAAACCTCAGAACTGTTTCATAAGCTTTAAATGTTATAGAGAGCCCCAAAGTACAGGTTATGTGGGTTACATGTATTTATAATTACTGTTTGTAAAATTAAGATAGAAAAAACTTTAAAATATTTATTAAATGTAATAGGAGCTGGAGAGATGGCTCAGCACTTAAGAGTACTGGCTGCTCTTCCAGAGGTCCTGAGTTCATTTGCCAGCAACCACATGCACAATCGTCTATAAGGGCATCTGATGTCCTCTTTTGGCATTCAGGTGTACATGAAGCAGAGCATAAATAAATAAATAAATAAATAAGAGTAAGACTATTTTATAAATTATATAATATATAAGCCAATCAATGATATTTTAAAAACCAGTAGAGAGTGGCATTGTTTTGCTTTCACATGTAGTATGTTGTGATATATTCTATTGATTTTATGAAGAAAATCTAGGACCTCATTGTCTCTCTGGAAGGATGTTGCATTCCCTAAACTGCAATTTAAGAGTAATAATCTAATTTAGATTAATATTAACTTAATGGTTTCTGTACATTCAGGAAAGTATTTTTTGGTGATATTTATGCTTGCATTTACACAGCTGTACTAGGTGTAAGAAGTCATGTGATCTATACCACCTGCAAGTGAAAGCTGTTGAGTAGATTTTGTGGATAGGCCGAGTTAGGAAAGGTGGCATAGTCGTCAGCTCACACCTATTCTCAGTCACTGTTCCAACAAAGCAGACCAGCAAATATATTTGTTGTCATGGATTCTTCCCCTGAGGATTTGTCTTAGACAGTCTGAAAGAGGCGTTGATGGAGATGACTTGGTGGTGTCTTTTTCCAGGTGATTGCTACTGTGACTCTGCTTCCCAGCCACTCCTTTGCTGCCCTCCTCTTTCTTCTCTCCCATTCCTCCAGGCTGTCAAGTTTTAAGAAGGCAAAAGCCTTGAGTTGAGTTTAAGTTGGTCACTGTGCAGTGTAGTAGGTACAACCATTAACTAACTAACTTAATTAGTTAAAGTCATTAACTTTGTGATCCTTAATGTGGTATACCCTGAACTTAAAGAAGCAAAATGGCCTTCATTTCTTGGGAAATTCATCTTTAGAAGCCTATTTTGGTTTCTTTTATTTTTGTTAAAATATTTTTGGTTATGGTGGTCAACATTTCACTCTTGAACAGAGATGACTGATTTAATTTTTTGTTCTTTATTTTACAGATGATAAATAAAGTGGATCATACCCATTCTCCTACAGTGGAAAAACCAAACAGCGGTTTAGGAGACATTATAAGAAGTGAGATAACCCAGAGTCCGATTTGTCAGACTGCACCTGTGGAAAGACTGCCGGGGAGCACAGGCACAGAAGGCTTGCCTATGCCTGGCTCTTTCACACTAGAAGATGATGTTTTTGTGGACAGCGAGGAGCCATCTACTCCTACTGTTGTCCCTGCTAATACTGGTTTGCCTGTTGCTAGCATTTCAGACTACAGGTTATTATGTGGTGTTGCCAAATGTGTCTGCAATAACATTAGTCTTCTACCAGATGATGACATTGGTTTGCCTCCCCTTCTGGCCACATCTGGAGAAGATGGATCAGGTATGATAGTGCCTACTTAAAACTGAAATAGAACCCTTACTTTGGAAGTTTCAGGACAAGGTCTATGCAGCTGTGTGCTAGCCTGAAGCTTGCTGTGTAGACCAGGCTGTGAGAGGGCAGGTGTGAGCTGCCATAGCTGCTTTAAGGAAAGAGAACTTTCTAAAAAGAACATATGAATTTTGTCTCTAGTATGTAAAATGCATTTTAAAATCTTAAACATTTTTGTTATGCTATATATAAGGGGTGATAAATTTAACTTATAAAAAGTCTTAACTTGCATAAAACAAATCCAAAGTGATTTGAATTTTTGAGACATTTATTGTATGTGGGTCTCTGATTTAGGGTAAATTGAAGACTAACACAATGAGGAAACTCATCAGAAATGTCTCTATTTTGTGTTTTAACTCTAGCTTTTGTATTTTATTTTTTTAAAGAAGCATGATTCTCACAGAAATAGCATTAAATTCAATGATAAAACTTGGAATTTTAGGTCATCACCTGCTACTTACTTCATGTATGACTTTAAACATGTTAGTTGATCTCATTGGGTCTCTTCTTCTTTGTAAAAAGAGAAAGCAGGTGAGCAGGGGCTACTGTGACTGACTCCACCTCCAAGTTGCATGTTACCTCAAGCATTATACAACGTCTTGAAACTAAGTGGGTGGTGGTTGTTTTTGTGTCATCGTAGAGAATAAACGCTTATTATTACTCATTGCCTGTAGGAGACATTACCTCTAGAGACAAAAGTGGGTTTTTTTTTGTTTTTTTTTTTCCAACTTTTATTAGATATTTTCTTCATTTACATTTCAAGTGTTATCCAGAAAGTTCCCTATACCCTCCCCCCTCCCGGCCCTGCTCCCCTACCCACCCGCTCCCACATCTTGGCCCTGTCGTTCCCCTGTACTGGGGCATATAAAGTCTGCATGACCAAGGGGCCTCTCTTCCCAATGATGGCCAACTAGGCCATCCTCTTTTATATATGCAGCTAGAGACATGAGCTCAGGGGGAACTAGTTAGTTCATGTTATTCTTCCACCTATAGGGTTGAAGACCCCTTCAGCTCCTTGGGTACTTTCTCTAGCTCCTTCCTTGGGAACCCTGTGTTCCATCTAATAGCTGACTGTGAGCTTCCACCTCCATGTTTGCCAGGCATTGGTATAGTCTCCCANTATGCTATAGTGTCTATGTTTGGTGGCTGATTGTGGGATGGATCCCTGGCAGCCGCAGTCATTGGGTCCATCCTTTGGATTCAGCTTCACACATGATCTCTGTAACTCTTTCAATGTGTGCTTTGTTCTTAATTCTAGGAAGGGGTGACGTGTCCACATTTTGATCTTCCTTCTTCTTGAGTTTCATGTGTTTAGTAAAGACAAAAGTGTTTTTAAGCTCTCTTCTTGAAATATCACATATATTTTCCAATTTTGTTTTGCTGTGGCTACATGTCACTGATATGCATATGGCAGCAAGCAGCATGGGAAACTTGAATGTAGATTCTCTTCAGAAATTGGAATGCACTTTAGTGTATGTATGATGAGTGGGAGTGTGGGTGTATGTCACAGCATATGTGTGGAGGTCTGAGGACAGCTCTGGTGGGAGGGGCTGGGCTGTTCTACAGTAGGTTCTAGGGAAGGAAACTTGCATAACAAGTGATTTAACTCACTGAGACATTTTGTAGGCCCTAGAATCCACTTTTGATAAAAGCATTTGTTTTAAAACTTGAAAAGTACAAAACTTTAATATATAAATGGTGATTGTGTATGTATATGTGTGTGTGTATCAGAGTTATATCTTTTCATTAGGCATTTAGTGGATAGAAAGGTAAAACTGAATATGTAATTATTGAACAGAGTGGGAATTGGTTTTAAGAAACATGTTTGGTTTTGTTTTCAATTCTTTGGATAGATTTATACATTTTTTCATTGCAAGTATATTTGGGAGACTATTTGTCCTGATTAATATATTTCTGCTGTTTAGTGCCTGTAGTACAAGAACGTCCATCTCATGAGCAGATCATTTTGCTTCTTGAAGGGGACGGATTTCCTCCTGCTACATTTGTTCTAAATGCAAACCTACTTGTGAATGTCAAGTTGGTGTTTTGTAAGTAGAGATTCATTTTTTTCTAGTTATTTTGCAGTAAAGATATATAAAGTAATTATATCTTCATGATACATTTTGATTGACAAATAGTGAAAAATAAACAGTCTTAAATTCCCTTTTTGGCCAAATGTGACTGTGATTCTCGACAGAACAGCAATTGGCCTCAGACGTGAGGTTTTCCTGCCTCCAGTGTGGAGTGCTGGGATCACAGCATGCTCACCTTAGCTGCGGTGGTTTTGTTTTGTTCATTTTCCTTCTCCCTCTCCCTGCTTCTCCCCCCTCTCCATACCCCACCCTCCTCCTCTCTCCCTTGGGGATTCAACCCAGGAGTTCCTGTCTGGGAGCTAAGCATTCTGCTGCTAGGCTGCCTTCTCCGCCCAGCTCCTTGTGAAGCACAGTTTGATGCTTAGTGTAACTGACTGTTACTTGTCATACCTTTCAGATAATTGAACTATGGTAAATGAAATCATGATTTGGTAGCAATAAAGACTTTTTCCTCTTTCGTTTTCTTTCTTTTTGACACAAGGACTCAGTGTATATCCCTGGCTGGCCTGAAACTCACTATGTTGATCAGGCAGTCCTCAAATCTGTGGCAGCCTTCCCTACTCTGCTTCAAATGTCGGGTCAGTGATGTGACCTAATTAAAGTAAATTAAGGAAATAAATCAAACTCAATCATAAATAATCTTTACTATTCAGTAACACATTTATAGTTTTCCCTCTCTGAAACACATGGCACTCTGCTGGCATTGCCTCCCAGCATGTCAGTGCACCCTTTACTCCAGGTGTTTACTGGTACTGCTTGTCTCCTGGGATACTCTCTGGTCTTTTCGTGCATGAATCTGAAACTTGTCAAGGTTTTTAATCAAGAAAATTTAAGAATTGGGTAAATTGTGATTTATGCAAAAGCAATGTTTAGCTTTTAAATTAATAAAAATTGACATTTATAATTGTATGTGATTATTTTTCAAGATTCCTCAGATAAGTATTGGTACTTCTCAACCAATGGATTGCATGGCTTGGGACAGGCAGAAATTATTGTCCTGTTGCAATGTTTGCCAAATGAGGATACAGTTCCTAAGGACATCTTCAGGCTGTTCATCACCATATATAAGGATGCTTTAAAAGGTATATTACTTCATTACTATTTTATTTTGGACTGCTGAGACTAGGGGTGGAAAACTAGTTAAAGGCATTTATATTTCAGCTATTCTAGTTGTACTGAAGATTTATTTTGTGAAGAAATTGATCGTTTCTACAAAGAGCTTAATCACCATTGATTTCCTTAAATCTAGACTTTTATGGGATAAATATCTGTATGTAGGGTTTTTTTATTTTATAAGTGGAAATAACTTTGCCTCCTTGGTTTTCTAGATGTATCTATGTACTTATCTATATTACATTGGAGAGGGGAGTAATTTTTCTTACTGCCATGCACAAAGGAGAAAAAAATTAAGATATTAAGTAACTGAAAACATTTTCAAATTTTTGTTATAGTCCCCAACCCAATTTCCAGGAGTGGCTCAGCTTCCCACTTCCCACTTTTTAATGTTTTTTGGGTGCCATAAAGTGATTCTAGGGCCTTAGGCATTCTTGAGATATGTCATTCTACCAGTCCAAATAGAGGCTTCTTTAAAGTAGAAATACGACAAGAAGAAAATAAATCATATTCTTCGTATTGCTTTTACTTAAGAAAATGTGTATTGGGACATTCAGACTCAGAATGTTTCATCAAAATAATAATATCACAACTTAAAATATTTTTATTAATAATATTATTTCCAGGAAAATACATAGAAAACTTGGACAATCTGACCTTTACTGAGAGTTTTCTCAATAGCAAGGATCATGGAGGGTTCCTGTTCATTACACCTACTTTTCAGAAACTTGACGATCTCCCAGTACCAAGGAATCCTTTTCTCTGTGGCATTCTCATCCAGAAGCCGGAGATTCCCTGGGCAAAGGTTTTTCCTATGCGTTTAATGTTGAGATTGGGAGCAGAATACAAAGGTAAGTTTGAAAATATGTCATATTTTCAAATATACTGGAGATAAAGCAATAGATTCAGGGAAATCATTCATGTAATTTTTGCTAGACTTATAGAACTCTTTTGATTTGGTGTATTTTTAAGTTTCCAAAACAGTCCTCTTATACCAAGTTAGTGTGACAAAAATGGTGTTTCATGAGCTGTTAGGATGCTCATAAATTATATGACTTACCTTAAAATTTAATTTTTTTTGAGACAGTGTCTCATAACAGAAGCCACTCTCAGCCCTTAAGCTTCCTGTAAAGCTGATCAAATGACCTTGGACTCCTGCTCCTCCTGCTTCACTTGCGGAGATGACAGGCTTGCACCACCATGCTTGATTCTTTCAAAGCAAAACACTCTTTACATTGTTACTTTTGTTATTCTTCTTAAAATCATGAATTATTGATAGTTGTCTTTTTTTTTTTTTTTTTTTTGGTTTTTCGAGACAGGGTTTCTCTGTACAGCCCTGGCTGTCCTGGAACTCACTTTGTAGACCAGGCTGGCCTCGAACTCAGAAATCCGCCTGCCTCTGCCTCCCGAGTGCTGGGATTAAAGGCGTGCGCCACCACGCCCAGCGATAGTTGTCTTTTAACTACATAGTAGACAAGTTAGTGACCCCCTGCTTATACACGAACAAGTGATTTTTAGGTGTGGTACCGTTGTAACACTTGCTGATGAAGTCAAGGGTTGAAGAGTTTTAGAGAAGTGGGTTAGAGATGCTGGTTTCCATTTCCTTAGTTTTACATTCTATGTTCCTAATGTTTACCTAATTGCTAAGAAGTACTATAAAATACATCACCTACAAACAAGTGTGTGTGTATGTGTGTGTGTGTGAGAGAGAGAGAGAGAGAGTGTGTGTGTGTGTGTGTGTTTTTACATGCCTACTTTAGACACAGATTAAGATTCTAGCACTATTATAATGGTCAGACTTTTATATATGGTTATTTTTGTTATTTCAAAATTATTTCTAATGCTGCATTTTAAAAATTACTCTGTACCTTTATTGCTGGCTTTTTTTGTACCCGCAGCAAATTGTATTTAACTATAAGGAACTTGATTTAAGTAATTTAGTATGTATTATATTAGTTACAAGTTAGTGTTGGGAAAAATAGAAGTTACTTCTATTTCAGAATGGGCACTTGTGAAAGATGTCTAGACTGGTAAAAACAATTAGTGTTAAAAGTCAAGAAAACTATAAAGGACATGGTTAATGTAAATGCTGAGTTTCTAACCTCATCTTTTTATGAGTGATCACCATCCCTTGAAAATGGACACTGAACAGGCTGTGGCTTAGAGCTATCCATATTACAGTCTGATGACTAATGACTAATGGTGTATAAACAGGTGGTTGCTGATCTGAGAAAGCTATTTTCACTCAGAATCTTGGGACTTTAACTTTTGTTATTAAATGCTCCATAACTTCCATAAAAAATCCAAGTCGTATCTGAACAGCGTGAGCACCACTGACTTCAGTGTCAGTCTGTCTGAGGTCTAGTCAACTGTACCAAATGCAGGCCAGCATTGTTGAGGCTCCCTAACCTCCACTGATGACTCATCCTGTCACTGGTACACAGCTTTGCAGTATCAGCCCTGCACCCTTCTGAAAGATCCTCATCACTCCATGATCTGCTAAGCTTCACTGTAAGAACACCAGTCTTGTTATTTTTAGGTGCTTCTGTTGCAGCTACTGGTCATGCCTATGGATTTTATGCCTCACAGTGATTGATGGCTAACTAGTATATTGTCCTAATCATCAATAAAAACAGCATTCAGATTTTATTATCAGCAACAAAATACTGGGCTGGATAAAGAAAACACTGACTCAGAGTAAAATTCCCAGGATTACACACAAAATATGAGATTAAAGTTAATTTTTTTCCTAATTGAATCAAATATTTGTCTTAAATAGTAAGGAACCCCTGTCATTAAAGTCGAATTTTATTTTTTAATTACCACAACTTAATATTAAGCGTAAAGTCTTTAAAGTCTTGAATTTGGAGACTAGGGTTTTAGTTCACTTGTATATTGCTTACCAGGCATGGACAAGGTTCCCAGTTCAACTCCAGCACCACAAAGAAAAGATCAAAATGCTAAGTTTTCATTTTTTTATATTTCTCGTTAATTTAGAAAAAACTTTATAGGGGTTGAATCAATTATTATAATTTTTCTTTCCCATTTGGGATTTTATAGAAGCAAGGTTAAAAAAAAATTAAATGCTTTGGAGTCAGAAAAGCCCAGCTTCAAATCTTTTTAACAGTTGTTTATCTTTGTTACAATTTTTTTTTTGTCTGTAAGTAAGTATAGACACCCTTGCTTGTTATAGGATTTAAATAAGACAGTTTATGTAAGCTTTCCAGTTAGTGTATCTAACAGCTGCATAGGAATCTTTTACTTTTCTCTGATATCTGACTGAGTGATATTTATATGTACTTTTTGTTTGAAAAAAGAAAATAAAATTAATAAACTTTGGACTTTGTGTTATTGTTAATAGTAACCAATTATTCTTTTTTATGTGCAGCATATCCTGCTCCTCTAACAAGTGTTAGAGGCAGGAAACCTCTTTTTGGAGAAATAGGACATACTATTATGAACTTACTTGTTGTAAGTACCTGAACTATTATGTTGTTTGAAATACAGTTTCTTCAAGCATTTATTTAGTATATTTCACCTATTTTATTTGTCCATTTTAATTTGGAGTACTTGGTATTTGAAGGCACATTTATAAGTCCTAAACCACTTAATATAAATGAGCTCTGCATTTAAGAATACAGTGTCTCCTAATTTATGTGTTTCTAATTCTGTTTGCCTTTTGATTCCCTGTAATGTTTTGTTCTTGCATATTGAAGTAATTGGAGACTTCCTCACAAACCTCTGAAATTGACGAAGCTGGGTAAAGTGTTTGTTAGTAAAGTAAATCAGCGTTGTGATTTTGAACAAATTCTGATCTTGGTGTCCTCATTTGTAGGAAAGCATGGATAAGGTGGTCTCTGAGGTTCTCTTCCTCATACTGTTATCATCAGTGTTTGCTTGTTACTACTATAGGAAAGTTTTAGTAGACCTACTTTCAGATTCCATCGACAGCCAGCTTGAAGCCTCTCAGTTTTCTGTTACTTTTTCAAAACATGTAAGAGAATAGTGTTCTGTTGCCATGTTTCAGAAGATTCAGGTCAGGGTCAGTGGCAGCATTTGGTGGGAGTGCTTGGTGGAGGAAGCCACTTATCTCATAGTGCTTGGAAGCAAAAAGAAACTGAAAGGGTCTGGAATCCTAATAGTCCCTCCAAGGACATGCCTCAGCTACCAAGGCCATACCTCCGAGGCATTCCACCTCATCCCATGGAGCACTGGAAGTGAATACACCTTTAACATAGGAGCTTTTGGGAGACACTTAAACAGAAATGACTTCTATTTTAACAGAGCTGTAACAGGAAACGAGAGCGGTCTCCACACACTGTAAACTTCTTTCTGAGAATATTCTTCATTACTTTTGAGAAGTAGTTGGAAGAATTAGTTTGTGGGGTTTTCTTGGGGGGGGGGGAGGTGTTTTGTTTTTCAAGCTGGGACTATCTTTCTGTGTAGCACTTTGATAGGACTGTCAGAAGACTTAAACTGTAGAAGCTGATGGAAGTAGTTAGTGGATGACTAAATGTTGATGGAACTTTGATCATTTTATGTAGGATCTTCGAAATTACCAGTATACATTGCATAACATCGATCAGCTGTTGATTCATATGGAAATGGGAAAAAGCTGTATAAAAATACCTCGAAAAAAGTACAGTGATGTAAGTGGACTTGTGCTATCCAGATCTAATTGGAACAGAGGAGTTCCTGAGACTGGAATGTGTTTGTTTGTTTGTTTGTTTGTTTGTTTTGAGTCAGGATATATAATTCATAACAACGTGTTTTTATATTTTTAAAATTTGTTAATAGAGAATTTATTTGACTCAGTTTTTCATCCTTTAAAAAATTGCTTTATCTATTAATTGAGGAGATTTTTACCTCCTGACAGCCTGCCTGCCTGCCTGCCTGCCTGTCTGTCTGTCCATCTTTGTTAAATTCTCAAGGAGTTGTTTAGACTAAAGCTTGGTAATTATGAAGTTAATTAATAATAATACTTCTAGACTAGACATAAATGTTTCTTAACAAATATGGTGTTTTTCCCCCCTCAGGTAATGAAGGTAATAAATTCTTCTAACGAGCATGTCATCAGTATTGGAGCTAGTTTTAGTACAGAAGCAGATTCTCATCTGGTCTGTGTACAGAGTGATGGAATTTATCAGACACAGGCCAACAGTGCCACTGGCCAGCCAAGGAAAGGTAAATCATGATGCCCTCACAAGAGGCCTCCAAAGAGAAACAGACACCCATCATCTATTTGCTGAATTAATGATGGATGTTATGCTTAACATTTAAGCTTGCATAAATAATAGATCAAGAATTGCCACCGGGCAGTGGTGGTGCACGCCTGTAATCCCAGCACTTGGGAGGCAGAGGCAGGTGGATTTCTGAGTTCGAGGCAAGCCTGGTTTACAGAGTGAGTTCCAGGACAGCCAGGACTGCACAGAGAAACCCTGTCTCAAAAAGCCAAAAAAAAAGAATTGCCTTCCTCCCTCCTTCCCTTGCTCTCTAAGATTTATTTGTTGTTGTTGTTGTTGTTGTTGTTTTGAGACAGGGTTTCTCTGTGTAGCCCTGGCTGTCCTGGAACTCACTCTGTAGACCAGGCTGGCCTCAAACTCAGAAATTCGCCTGCCTCTGCCTCCCAACCTCTCTAAGATTTATTTATCTTATGTATATGAATACACTGTCGCTCTCTTAGACATGCTAGAAGAGGGCATTGGACCCCATTACAGATGGTTGTGAGCCACCATGTGGTTGCTGGGAATTGAACTCGGGACTTCTGGAAAAGCAGTCAGTGCTCTTAACTGCTGAGCCTTCTCTCCAGCTCTCAACCCCTACAATTCTTACAAAGGAAAATAATTATTAGAGCTGGCTTACAGTTTCAGAGGTTTACTCCATTATCATTATCATTATGACAGGAAACATGGTGGCATGCAGGCAGACATGGTACTAGAGAAGGAACTGAGAGTTCTACATGATCTACGTGTAGCCAGAAGAAGGTGACTGCCGCACTAGGCCTAGCTTGACAATAGAAGACCTCAAAGCCCAGCCCCTAGTGATTTTTTTTTTTATGTAAAGCCATATTTACTCCAATAACACCACACCTCCTAATAGTACCACTCCCTGTAGGCCAAGCATTCACACACACGAGTTTGGGGGCCTTTCCTATTCAAACCACCACACCAGGTCTCTCAGTAAAACTCAGAGTCTGTTGATATGGCTAGTCTTGCTAGTTGTCTTGGTCTGAGGAGTCTATCTCTGCCTTCAAAGGCTAGAATTCAGGCAGGCCATCACACCCACCCAGCATTCTGGTCTTGATGCTTACATAGGAAAGTACTTTAACCACTCTTCTCACAGAGATTTATACATTTATGTTTGTCTGCAGTGAATTTGATTCATGACACCCTCATTAACAAAAGCACAAACATTTTTTAATGTAATCATAAAAAAAAGAACCTCTGGTGGAATCACCATGCCTGACCTCAAGTTGTACTACAGAGCAATTGTGATAAAAACTCCATGGTACTGGTATAACAACAGACAGGAAGACCAATGGAATAGAATTGAAGACCCAGAAATGAACCCACACACCTTTGGTCACCTGATCTTCGACAAGGGAGCTAAAACTATCCAGTGGAAAAAAGACAGCATTTTCAATAAATGGTGCTGGCACAACTGGCGGTCAACATGTAGAAGAATGCGAATTGATCCATTCCTTTCTCCTTGTACAAAGCTCAAGTCTGAGTGGATCAAAGACCTCCACATTAAACCAGAGACACTGAAATTCATAGGGGAGAAAGTGGGGAAAACCCTTGAAGATATGGGCACAGGGATAAAATTCCTAAACAGAACACCAATGGCCTGTGCTGTAAGGTCACAAATCGACAAATGGGACCTTATAAAATTGCAAAGCTTCTGTAAAGCAAAAGATACTGTCAATAAGACAAAAAGGCCACCAACGGATTGAGAAGGAATTTTTACCAATCCTAAATCTGATAGGAGGCTAATATCCAATATTTACAAAGAGCTCAAGAAGCTGAACTCTAGAAATTCAAATAACCCCATTAAAAAATAGGATACAGAGCTAAACAAAGAATTCTCAACTGAAGAATGCCAAAGGGCTGAGAAGCACCTTAAAAAATGTTCGAAATCCTTAATCATCAGAGAAACGCAAATCAAAACAACACTGAGATTCCACCTCACACCAGTCAGAATGGCTAAGATCAAAAATTCAGGTGATGGCAGATGCTGGCGAGGATGTGGAGAAAGAGGAACACTCCTTCATTGCTGGTGGGATTGCAAGCTGGTACAACCACTCTGGAAATCAGTCTGGCAGTTTCTCAGAAAACTGGACTACTGAAAGATCCAGCAATACCTCTACTGGGCATATACCCAGAAGATATTCCAACTGGTAACAAGGACACATGCTCCACTATGTTCATAGCAGCCTTATTTATAATAGCCAGAAGCTGGAAAGAACCCAGATATCCCTCAACAGAGGAATGGATACAGAAAATGTGGTACATTTACACAATGGAGTACTACTCAGCTATTAAAAACAATGAATTTATGAAATTCCTAGGCAAATGGATGTATCTGGAGGATATCATCCTGAGTGAGGTAACCCAATCACAAAAGAAGTCACTTAATATGCACTCACTGATAAGCGGATTTTAGCCCAGAAACCTAGAATACCCAAGATACAAGTTCCAAAACACAAGAAAATCAAGAAAGACCAACCCGTGGATACTTCATTCCTCCCTAGAATAGGGATTAAAATATACATGGAAGGAGGTGCAAAGACAAAGTTTGGAGCTAAAATGAAAGGATGGACTGTCCAGAGAGTGCCCCACCCGGGTGGTCCATCACATAATCAGCCACCAAATGCAGACACTACTGCATATGCCAGCAGGATATTGCTGAAAGGACCCTGATATAGCTGTCTCCTGGGAGGCTTTGACAGTCCCTGACAAATACAGAAGTGGATGCTCACAATCATCTATAGGGCAGAACACAGGGTCCCCAATGTAGGAGCTAGAGAGAGTACCCAAGAGTTGTAGGGGTCTGCAACCCTATAGTTGGAACAACAATATGAACTAATCAGAACCCCCAGAGCACATGTCTCTAGCTGCATATGTATTAGAAGATGGCCTAGTTGGCCATTATTGGGGAAGAAAGGCCCTTGGTCTAACAATGTTTATATGCCCCAGTACAGGGGAATGCCAGGGCCAAGTAGTGGGAGTGGGTGGGTAGGGGAGCAGGGCGGGGGAGGGTATAGGGGACTTATGGGATAACACTTGAAATGTAAATGAAGAAATTATCTAATAAATAAAAAAGAGGAAAGGAAAGAAAAGAAGAAAGAAAAGGAAAGGAAAATAGAAGTGTGAATCAATTATTTTAAAGATGGTATAATAAAGTCTGCAGGAGACTCATATTCTGTCTAACATGGGCTCCACAGGAATTTTGGGTTTAAATCCTGACATGACAAATTAGAAAGGCCTAAATTGGCTAAAATGTGTGTGATTTTGATTTTGTGGTGGTTTTATTGTTCCTCTGGGACAGAGGGCAAGCTACAGGTTTTCCTGGTTACTGGCTGAAGGATATGCTGATTTGGGGAAAGGGTTTTGTCTTTGTGTTTTTGGAAAAGGTGATTAAAGTATTTACACCTTCCAGAATATATGGATTAGATTTGATAGAGGGAGGTCCCCTGAGAACTAGATTCCAGAGAATCAAACAAAAAGTTTATCTTGATGATATTAAAACATCCATCATTTGAAACACTATTTTATCCAATATTGTAATTTTGTTTTAATTTTTATTGTATTTTTAATATGTTAGGAGAATAACATTTATCAAATATTTGAAATGCAGAAACTCCACATTTTGAGTAATAAATACAGTAGAGGATGAGCAGATTAAAATATAACTTATTATTTGTTATCAGTGACAGGTGCAAGTTTTGTGGTGTTCAATGGTGCTCTGAAAACATCTTCAGGTTTTCTTGCCAAATCCAGCATAGTGGAAGGTATGAGCTTCACATTTGACTGTTTTAATATAAAGTTATTTTTCATATAAAGTAATTTTTCTTTACCTTTAATAAATATATTTGTTGGGCTAGAGAGATAGCTCAGCAGTTAAGAGCACTGGCTGCTCTTCCAGAGGTCCTGAGGTCAATTGCCAGCAACCACATGGTGGCTCACAACCATCTGTAACGGGATCTGATATCCTTTTCTGGTATGCATGTCTATGTGCAGATAAAGTACTCATACATTAATTAAAAAAAAAAAAAAGGAAAAAGAAATAGATCTGTCAGGTGTGGTAGGACCTGGGAAGCAGAAGTGGATTTCTATGAGTTTGAGGCTAGCCTGGTCTATATAGTGAGACCTTATCTCAAAACAAAACAAAGAATATATTTGATGCTTACAAAAGAACAATGTAAGTTGTTAAAAACAGTACCAAAAACTTATGTGAAATGATCTCTTAGGCTAGAGCATGACAGTACTGGATTACTTAGCCTTCTTTCTTCTCTACTCAAGATTACTAGACTGACTACTGTGTGTATTATTTTCTAACATTATAGCATTTAATGCTACGTCATTATGCTTATTAAAAATGGTAATTTATTTACAAATGCACTCTATCTTTCTAGTTTATGCATATTTTGTAACCTTAGCTTGTTCAATTTCAGTGCCTTTAAATATTTTGTGACTATGTGATAATTTGTTTATCTGATTGTGAACTTCTAGAGTGTTGTTTATGGCAAACAGTAGTACTAATATATATCTAAGATTGGAATTCCTGAGCCAATTAGATTGGTAAATGTTGAGTTTCACAGACTATTTCTAAGTGATTTTGCAAAGTGATTTTGAAAATTGATTGTACCAATCCTAGTTACTCTTAGGCTGTTAAATTTCTCACTAGTCTACATAGTCTCCAGACATGGTATTACCAGTCTACTTAATTTTGTTAGTTTCTTAGATATTTCTCAGTATGGTCATTATTAGCATATTTCTTACTCATTAGCAAGTAAAACGTCTTATTTCATATTTATAGAATGTGTTATCTTGTTTGTGAGATACTCATTCACAAGTTTTGCCTGTTTTCTATTGATTGTCTTTTTTTCTAACTGCTTTGTAGTTTATGTTACAAAATGTAGATTCCCCTTCATATTTAAAGTAACAGATAGTAATTGTTGATATTTGTATAGAGGGTATTTTGATAATTTGGAACATCTATAGTATGTATAGTGCTCAAGTCAGGGTAGCTACCATTTTCATCTACTTAAACCCTTGTTATTTCTTTGTGTTAACTAACTTGAGATTCTTCTGCAAGCTCTTTATAACATATAAATTGTGAATTTTAGTTGTCTTTCTGAATGCACAGCATTCTTGGTATGTGCTTGTGTTATGGTAACTATCATCTAATTTCTTTTTCTGCCCTGCCACTATTTTATTTTCTTGTGTTAAAGTAACTCTTTTATTATAGTATCCACATGTGACTGAACATCTACATGTGATGTTTTTCCTTCTGTGATTGTGCACTTAATCTAATGTCTGACCTCTAGTTCTATCCTCGTTGATGTAAATGACAGGATTTCGGGTTTTTGTTTGTTTGTTTGGTTGGTTGGTTGGTTTATTTTGTTTTTCTGGCTGAATAATACTCCATTATTTCTCTATACCATATTTTTTATTCATCTGTTTAAACACCAGTTGATTTAACATTGTGGCTATTCAGAATAGCACTAAATAAGAGGATGTGGAAGTATCTCTCACTCTCTTTTTTCCCCCACATTTTTGTTGTTTCTTTTGGAGGAGAACATCCGAGGGCATCCAGACAGGGTCTTGCTATCTTAGGCTAGCATGGGCTCACTGTGTAGTTCTGGCCAAGCTCAAATCCTCAGCTCTCCTGCCTGTGCTTTCTGAGTGTTGAGGTCATAGACCTCTGCCACCATGTCCAGCTTAACTCTGGTTAATTATTTAACTTCATTTGAGGTACATCCAGTAGGTGACTAGTTGGATCATAAGTTATTTCTAACTTTGGCTTATTGAGCAACCCATATGCTATTTTCCATAATGGCATTACTGTCAACAGTGTATAATAGTCTCTTTCTCTGGTTGGAAGTGGAGCAGCTCAGTGCTCGAGCACTAGCTGGGCATGCGCTGAAGCCCTGGCCTGTTCTCAGCATTTGGTTTATTTTTTGTGAGTTTTTATTATTATCATTATTATAGCCATTCTGACCTAGATGAAAAAATATGATGGTTTTATTTGCATTTCATTATAGTGATGCTAAATTTCTTACACATTTCTAGAACTTCTTTAGAAAAGTGTCATCAGATCATTTGTGAATTTTTTAACCAGCTTTTGATTTTGTGCAACAAAGTTTCAGTTTGTAGTTCCGGCTAGAATCAGACTTGTTATCCCCACATCTGCCTCCAGAATGCTGGGGGTGATACCCCCAGTGCTAGAAATGGTGTCTGTCTGTCTGTCTGTCTGTCTCTCTCTCTCTTTAATTAATTTATTTATTATATGTAAGTATACTGTAGCTGTCTTCAGACACTCCAGAAGAGGGAGTCAGATATCATTACAGATGGTTATGAGCCACCATGTGGTTGCTGGGAATTGAACTCAGGACCTTTGGAAGAGCAGTCGGTGCTCTTAACCTCTGAGCCATCTCTCCAGCCCTAGAAATGGTCTCTTGACATGCATGTTTTAGTCTTCAGTCTTCTTTCCTCTGTTATTCAGGAGAGGCTTAATTTGATGTGCATTTGTTAGCTATGCTTTGGGTTATCTTTTTACATGTAATTCTTTCTTGGCCTTTGAGTACTGGGATTCTACGCAGGAGCCACACCCAGCTGGGCTTTCAGTTCTTACAAGATACACAGAGAGAAAGTCCTATTAATGCAAAACTTTTTTTTTTTAAAGATTTATTTTATTTATTATATGTAAGTACACTGTAGCTGTCTTCAGACGGTCCAGAAGAGGGCGCCAGATCTTGTTTTGGATGGTTGTGAGCCACCATGTGGATGCTGGGATTTGAACTTATCACCTTCGGAAGAGCAGTCGGGTGCTCTTACCCGCTGAGCCATCTCACCAGCCCCAGTGCAAAACTTTTAAATAATTTTCCTGTGTTTTCTTCTAGTAGGTTCACATTTTCTGGTCTTACTTTTGGGGCTTTGGTTTATTTTGAGGAGATTTTGTACATGGTGAGAGAGGGGGACCTGGTGTGAATGGGTAATCATTTTATAGCACCATTTATTGAGGGTAATCATTTTATAGCACTATTTATTGAGACTTTGTTTTTCTACAGTGAATGTTTTGGCACCTTTTTAAATAATCATGTGGCTTAAGTAGGTAATTTATCCTAGGGTTTTCTGTTCTGCTCTAGTTGTGTGTGTGTGTGTGTGTGTGTGTATTTAATGCTCTTGGGGATTTTATAGCTTTGCAGTATGTGTGGGGTGATGAGGTGTTAAGACACCTCAGTCTCTCTCCTTCTCTTCAGATAGATCATTTTAGCTACTCCAGGTCTTTTGTGCTCTCCCGAGAGTTTTAGGGTTGGAAACTTGTTTGTTTCCCTTGTCCTTGTGAAAATGACATTGGTATTTAGATGGAGATTATTTTGAGTCTGTAATTGTTCTGGATAGCATTGAATGTTTTGACCATTTCAATCCTTTTAATTCATCAACATGGCCATGTCTATACTTGCTTGTGTCTTCAAATCTTTTGTACGTATTTTGTCATTTTTACTGTAGAAATCATCTGGTTTCTTCATTAAGTTTATTCCTTTTTGATATTGTTGTGAGAGGAATTGCTGTCTTAATTTCCTTGTCAGCAAGCTTGTTGTGTATATAAACATGCTCCCTATTTTTTATCTTGATTTTGTGTTCAGTTTTAACATATTTTTGCCAGATTCATACAGTTTGTAAATAAGAACAGCCTGACTTCCTTCTTGCCTGTTTGGATACCAGACTTTGTGTCTGGTGACTATGCTAATGTTCTAAGAGTAGTGAGAAGGGTGGTCTCGGCTTTCCCCTTTCTTTGTGGTGTTTGCTGTGTGTTTGTCCCATACTGCCTTTTTTGTTTTAAGGCATGTACCTTCTAAACCTTCCAAATCTGATTTATTGAGATTTTTTCATAAATGGATGTTGAATTTTATCCAGTGTTTTTTTCTGAAAGATGATTAATCCATGGTTTTTGTCCATTCGTTGGTGTGCTGTTTATTGATTTGCATATGTCTAATCAGGTTTGCATCCCTAGGATAAATCTTACTTAATCATGGGGCATGATATTTTTGTTGTACTGTGACTAAAAAGCTTAACTTACTGTCTTTATTTGTGTATCCTAAAATCATTTTTAACTTTATAGTTTTATTTTCTTAGTGAAAAAAAAGTCATTTAAATGATTAACAAAGGATATTTAAAACTTGTATCTTGAAACAAAAATATTTTAATAATAAATTCTGTTACTTGGCACATATTCTGAAGTTTGGCAAACTCCGTGTGAAGCATAACTCTCATTTCTAGATGGCTTAATGGTACAGATAACTCCAGAGACCATGGAGGGCTTACGGCTGGCCCTGCGAGAGCAAAAGGACTTTAAAATCCAGTGTGGGAAAGCTGATGCAGTAGACCTGAGAGAGTATGTGGACATCTGTTGGGTGGATTCAGAAGAGAGGAAGAACAAAGGGTAACAATTCCTTATTTGAAAAAAAAAGAATTTCTTATTTGATGGAGGGGCGTGAGAAAAACATCCCCTTGATACAATGATATATTTTATGAATGCATATAGAATTATGATATTAACTGTAATGTTTCTGTTCCAATTTTACAATATGTTTTTTTCAAACATGTAACTAATCAGACTCCTAAGTTTTCTTGAGCAGAAAGCTATAATGAACCATCAACTTGGGGAGGGTCTGATTTTAAAACATGAATCAAGTAGCTTTGTTCAGGGCTAAGGAAAGGCAAAACACCTTTTGTGATATATGGCACACGTTTTTGTCAAATAAATAATGGTTTCCTTTTGATTATTGAATCCTGTTAATTCCCTATACTGTAAGCGAGACTTACTGATGTAGTTAATAGAGGCCTCACCAATATCACTGTTGCTCCTTCTGTTCAGACCCATAATCTCTCAGTTTTGGAGATAGAGTAAGGGTCTAGAAGAAAGAAGGAGACAATTCCAAAGTAGATTTTTTATGTAAGATCTTGCCATGTACCTTAGGCTGGACATGAACTCAATGTGGCCCAGGATGGCCTTAAACTTGAAATCCTCCTGAGTGCTAGTGTTAAAGGCCTGTGCCAACCATGTGGTTATGTGGTGCTAGGGATGAAACTCGAAGCCCTCTGCATAGTAGGCTACACCCTGTCAAATCAGTGGCATGTGCCACCCCAGAAAATAGTTTTTTAATTTGTGAGATACTTTTCTGTTAAGAAACTGAAGTTTATTAAAGCTAGGTCTGAATTGGACATATGAAAAAGGAGATATAATTTACTGGATAAAAAATTATAACACAATCAAGGAATCATGATACATGATTATATATATTTGAGATATTTGCTGCTACTTTAAATATAAAACTTTGACTTTATTATCTCATTTCCCAAATTCAATAATCAATTTCATAGAAAACACCATGACCCTAACTGTATTGTATTCTGCTTTATTACACAGTGTTATCAGTTCAGTGGATGGGATGTCAGTGCAAGGGTTTCCAAGTGAAAAAATAAAATTGGAAACAGATTTTGAAACTGAAGAGAAGACTGTGAAATGCACTGAGGTATAGAAAAAGGTCTCTTTGCTTCATGTGCTGTGCGTGGATAGTGTGTGTGTGTGTGTGTGTGTAAGAGAGAGAGAGAGAGAGAGAGAGAGATGTGTATACTTGCAAATATTGCATATTCAGCCTATGACTCTTTGGGTGTAGCGTATTATGCCTTTCACTTTCCATGTTGAAACAGATCTCCACCCAGAATCCCTCACTTTCCAGATTTGTATTTGCATATGTTTATTTCAAGCTCTCAACATGCTAGGACTTCCTGACACCTAATAGTTACTGACTTTTTTTGGTTTGTTGAGACAGGGTTGTTTTTTTTTTTTTGTAATCCAGGAACTCTCTTTGTAGATCAGGCTGCCCTCAAACTCACAGAGATCCACCGACTTCTGCCCTTCAAGTACTGGGATCAAAGATGTGCACCACCACACCTGGCTAAATTGACATTTTTTTTAAAAGATTTATTTATTTATTTATTTATTTATTTATTTATTTATTTATATGTTTAAGAGTACACTGTAGCTGTCTTCAGACACACCAGAAGAGGGCATCAGATCCCATTACAGATGGTTGTGAGCCACCATGTGGTTGCTGGGAATTGGACCTCTGGAAGAGTAGTCAGTGCTCTTTACCACTGAGCCATCTCTCCAGCCCCTAAATTGGCATTTTTATATTGTTATTTTACTATAAAAGACTTTATTGACACCAGCTTATAATCAGCGCTCATATGGGAAACCATTTTGGTACATTCTCTGTTTTGAAGTAAGACACTGGGAAGGTACTGAGCACAGCCTCCCAGCCTGGAGTCAGTCCTGTGTCCTCTGCAGTCAGGTGGACAGATCTTCCATCATCCTGTGGTTTCATATGTGTAGAATGACATAGCAACTACAGAGCATTGTTTCCTCTGTCTGATCGGATTCCATACAGACATTCTTACAGTGTTGTCTCTGAAATGAATTAACAGGATTTCATTGACACAAGTCAACTTTAGGCAAAAATAGTTGGACCACTCATCTGTAATCTCTGATTTAAAATTTTTTTTATCATACATATTCAGGCTGTAGATACAGAATGCTCTCAACTGATGGTTTCAAAGATCTAATGTTGGAATTTTATTAAAGTTGAATTGAAAGCAGTAGTTGCCTTTTTTATTTGTTTTAATTCAGTTTATTTGTGGCTTCTAATCACAATCATGATTTCTTTCCGAATTTGACTGATTTTCAGGTGTTCTGCTTCCTAAAAGACCAAGATATATCTGTTTTATCAAGTAGTTACCAGTTTGCAAAGGAGGTTGCCATGGCTTGTAGTGCCGCGCTGTGCCCTCACCTGAAAACTCTAAAGAGTAACAGAATGAACAAAATCGGACTCAGAGTGTCCATTGACACTGATATGGTAAGACATACCTTTGTGATGTATTTTTGAGATTTATATTGATATAAATATATTTGTATGTAGGGTGTGTGTGCCAAGGTGCATATGTGAAGTAAAAAAAAAATAATAATAACTCACAGGAGTCAGTTTTCTCCTCCTGTCATTGAGTTCTAGGGACTCAGCTCAACTTAGGAATCTGTCTAGCTTGTCCACTGAGCCATCTTGCTTCTCCTGAAATCAAGATTTTTATGTAACCCTTTGAGAAAAGGGAGCCTCCTGCTGTATTTTTCTTTTGTTTTTGTGGTGCTGACAATGGAACCCAAGGCCTTAGTGCTAGACAAGCACTCAACCACTGAGCTGCACTTCCACCCCCAAGCCAGAACTGGCTGCACACATTTATTACCTCTGTTCATCTCTAACTGAAGCCAGGCAGCTGCAGGGGTTTCTCTACAATTCATCTTTTATAGTGGGAAGCTGTTACAGGGGTAACTGCATGAATGTGACTGTGATCCAGTGAACCTGTTCTACACAACAGGGTGGCCTGTAGACCATGGCTTGCTGATCCATTGCTGTCCTGTGTGCTAGACAGGCTTTGAAATTTATTCTAATTAGATTTACATGACTCAAAAATCTAAAAGTATACACAGACGTGCGCACGTGCACACACACCACTTCATTAAACATTCCCGGAAGCAGCAGTCATGCTGTATAGGATGGAGTTGGTAGGTCATGGAGATGTTGATGCTAGACCACAGTGGAAATGCTTCCAGAAGAGCTACCCTTAATTCCCAAATAGAACTTCATCTTCAGACTCTCCTTAAATATTGCCCCATGATCAATATATAATTGATACAATATATTTCTTGTGATTTTTATGCATGTACAGCAAGTATATATATGTAATAAAACTTGTGTCATTTCTTGAAAATGTTTTATTTGCCATACTTTTTAAATATACCCTGAAATTACCATTCCTACCATGCCTGGGTCTCGACATAAACTCCTTCTGTTCTAGGCTGACCTTGAATTTAGGAATCTGCCTGCCTTTGTAAGCATAAACAAAAAACTTAGCTGGGCAGGATCTTGCTTTGAGATCATCACTCCCTAACTTTCTTTATCTCCTTCCTTAGGGTCTTTCTGACAATCTGGCTCATAGTGTAGCTGCCGCTGTTCCTCTAGATCTGTGAAACTCCTTATACGATTCATATTGCATTCTTCTATTTTGCATAGTTGAGAAATTATATATTTTTAATCACATGTTTTCAGCATTCTTTTCCACAGCCTTAAGGACTGTCTTAAAAGTCCCAGCACTTAGCATTTCACTGAGACGTAGACCCCGTGCCTCCCAGCCTTGTGCTGTCTCTGATTCCCAGAGTCAGTAACCTTGGCAGAGAGGACATTCCTCTAGGGAGAAGCTGGAAAATATAATTATATTATACAGCGTAATTATACAGTAGCCCTCTGCCTGTAGCAGCCATCAACATTCATGGAGGCCCATGCCCTGCTGGCTCTGTTCCAGGGGCAGGAACCACATCATTCTATCCCTTACCAGGCCAAGCAGGACTTGGCACAATAGGGTGCTCAGTGCTTCTCTATTTAATAGTGTTTATCTAATTAACAGTGATCATCTTACATGGAAAAGCTATCTTCCCCAGAATGTCTAGTGAATATTTGCTGGGTACATTTTGTAACTTTTGACATCAAGTATAGATTTTCAAGGCAGATCCTTCATTTGAATTGGTTTTCTAAACAAGAGTTCATATACTGGTTTGCTCCTCCAGCAAGATGTGCTCTACACATGCTTCCTACTGAAAAGAGGAGTTTTGTTTCCATCACTCCATTGTAAGACCCTTTCAAGGAAACTCAGAAAACTCGTTATGAGTATTGGTTGAGTAAGCACTGTTTTATCATTAAATGTATAAAAATATCAACTTCATCATAATAGTAAATCTTAATGTTAAATAGTATTGCGGGGCTTGTGAGGTGGCTCAGTAGGTAAAGTGCATGCTGCACAAGTGTGAGGACCTGAGCTTGCATCCCCAGCACCCACATCAAAGCTGGGAAGAGTGGTGTATGCCTGTAACCCTACTGCTGTGGGGACAGAAACAAGACCCTGGGGCTTGCTGTTTTCAGTGAAAGGGACCCTGTATAAATATAGTGGAGCCTTAGTGGAAACCTTAGTGACACCCAAAGTCAAATCTCTGGACTCAGCTTGTGCACACAATTACATACACACATGCACATATACACACATTGCATATACATCTCACAGAAAACATACAGTACTACAACAATTTGAAACACGGTAAGTTGATTTTTCAATTCATTTTTAATTCAAATTAAGTTGCATTGTTAATTATATTTAAACTTCAGATCTCATTTACATATGTATTTAGTTGAA
This sequence comes from Mus minutoides, assembly GCA_902729485.2. Lineage (NCBI taxonomy): Eukaryota > Metazoa > Chordata > Mammalia > Rodentia > Muridae > Mus > Mus minutoides. Next base: position 83,773 of record LR749898.1, read on the forward strand.
AGGAAATCTAAAATATAAAGTAGTGGCAATATTTATAATGTTATAATTTATGTAGTAAAGAGATAAAAGAAATGGGAAAATATATTTTTGAGAATAACATTATTTTACTAATAGCTTTAAGCTGAATATTCAAAAATGCTACATATTCACTGCCAAGCAGCACAAGAGGGCTAATTTTCTAGGGTTACCTTTTATCAAGATTTCTTTTTTTTCCAGGTTGAGTTCCAGGCAGGCTGTGAAGGACAACTTCTGCCTCAGCATTACCTGAATGATCTTGACAGTGCCCTGATCCCTGTGATCCACGGCGGGACCTCCAACTCTAGTCTGCCACTAGAAATAGAGTTAGCATTTTTCATTCTAGAAAACCTTTCTGAGTGAAACACTGTATATGTGCTGTATGTTGCAAATTGATCGGTTAAAACGAATCCCAGCACTAAAACGGAAATGCTACCAACACTAAATGTTTGATAATTGAAATATATAATTTTGCTTTTTAGGTAGGAATGATTTTTAAAAATCATTAGCACAGTATTTAAGTTCCTAAAAATTTAAGGAATCACCATTTTTATAGCTTTATGCTTATTATAAGAACTAAGAAGAAATATTTCTTCTAACTTAAAATTTATAGTATTTACTGTGTAACTTAAATGTTAAGCCAAAGTATCTGCACTTAGTTATACCTCTTTATATATGATTTTAATGAAGGAGATGCCTGTTTTGTGTATATGTTAATGAGAATACTGGTTTTGAAGTCTGTTTAAAAATGTATTTCAGTAAGGAAGACCAGTTTCAAGATTCTAGACTTATACTTCTTTGAAGAAAGCTGATAACTTATTTGTATAAATGGAATGGAGACCTACCTCCATGATTACATGCAATCTGTTTGATTAAAATTAGAATTTTGCCTTTATTTCTTCTCAAATTTATATATATATATACACATATATAAATATATCATTTCTTTCCTGATTAAAATAATTGCGGGTGCTTCAGGACTTTGTGCTTCTCTATTTAAGTCTGTTGTTTCCATAGCAACATATGGTTTGGAATGTGTTTTATAAATTTTTGCTAATATATAAATAGGTAATATTTTTGTATCACAGTGCATTCTTTTTCTCCTTCCTTACAAAGTACACCACTGTATTTAACACTCTTAAGATGACAACAGGCCAGATGACCTATGAAGTAGTCATCATGTAGCAATAACTGAAGCCTAAAGCAGGTTTCTTTTACTTTCATGTTAATCCTTAGGAATTTCTTGATTGACATCAATGTATGAAGTGTAAATTTCAACAAACTTATTACTTTTGCATATTTTAAATTCTTTCTATGCTAGTTATTTTTTATAATGAAATATTTAACTTAACAAAAAGTTAAAGGTTGTGATAGAGCTTTCTAGTTTAATTCAGACAACAGAAAAGAAAAAAACTGTGTCATTTAACTTATATAAAATGTAATCATTGTTTTGATGCCTTTTTATTATGTGAAATATATTTTTTGTATTAAAAACACTCATTGTATCTATCAGGAAAGTCACACTAAATAACTCTGTGTAAGTAGGATTATTTATTTATAAAGCATTTCATCTTATAGATCCAGTCACGTGAGTCTCCTCCAAATCATACTTGGACCAGCCAAAGACATATTTGAGGAGAATATCCACAAGTAATGTGAAATGTTACAGATAGTAAATAAAATGGCAACGTATGACTGACAAAATTTAGTGAAATGATGTAATATAAAGTTGATTACATATCAGGCTCATTTTGTTTCTTTTTCAGTATATTGTATACTTTGTAGTATAACTGTATAACTTATGAATATTGAACTTGCCAAATAGTGGAAGGGTCTTCTGTGGTAAAATAACTTTGAATTTGTTTTCATAGTGTCTACAACCAGTAAAAATTGGGACTCTTAGTCTAAAATGTTAGAGCACATTTTACAGCATTCTTTGGAGATGGGTTTTTCTGAATGCCGACACTTGCTTTATCATAGTTTTTCTTCACATTGGACTTAATTTGAAATTTTAGTAAAGAAATTGGTTGGCTCTTTGTAGTCAATCTACAATGATCTGTTTATGGTCTTAAGACAACTTTTAATGCAACTCAGTTTCTCTGCATTTTGAAATATGAGGTGGACTGTAATCTTGCTTTATGCATCTATTGAACAAGCTGTGTACCTGTGTGAGCTACATATAAAAAAGGACCATTATCAGGTTTCATCAGTTGAATAGTAAGTTTCTTCATTTTGGATGTGTGGAACAGACAGTTAACATACAGGGACATTTTAACTGCTGCAGTGGAGAAATGACTCCTGAGTTAGTATGGGTTACTGACTGGAGGATGCCCATGTCTACCTCAGGAGGAGCTTGCAGCACAGTGGGCATTTGGCTTTAAGTCTGGAACACCAAGAATGCTTATGATTGGATAATAAAAGTCTTACTTTGACAGTTGTATAGGTTCCTGACCACCTAGGTTTCTGTGTTGTTTCATTGAAGTTTCTTTCTTTTTTTTTTTTTTTTAAGATTTATTTCATTTATATGAATACACAGTAGCCGTCTTCAGACACACCAGAAGAGGGCATCAGATCCCATTACAGATGGTTGTGAGCCACCATGTGGTTGCTGGGAATTGAACTCAGGACCTCTGGAAGAACAAGCAGCAAGTGCTCTTAACCACTGAGCCATCTCTCCAGCCCCTAGAAGTTTCTTAATAGAATAATTTTGATATTATGATTCAAGTGATAAAAGACTTTCTTGAAATAAAACAGAAACTGCTGACTTATTCTAGGTTTAATATTTTGTTGAGTGGCTTTAAAATGTTTGACTCGTGCACAGTTCAGCAAAAAGAAACATGAAAATTTAGCACTGTTAACTTTTTGTTCCTTTCTGCAGTTAAGATTCTTTTTACCAATGGCTAAGTAAAAAAATGTTCAGACAGAAGCAATGGAACATTTATAATCCTAAATATTGTGCAGATCCCACCTGCACGGATCTATCCTGTTCTTCCACCACATATCTTCAACAGGTAGTCATCTTTATCTTGTGTGCCATCCCATGAATTGGAGGTAATAGCAGCAATGATCTTATTATTCCTCTCTATTTCTTAACGTGCACAACACATTGGGATTATTGTCATTACTATGTTGTATGAGAGAACACTTGAATCTATTTCTCCCACCTGAAATATGTCCTGACATCTTACATCTCCCCAGTATCTCCCTTTCCTCTACCAACTCTGCCCTTCAGCACCAGCAACCACCATCATGAGTTTTTGACCAGGTCAGCATTCTTAAGTCAGTGATATATAGAAGTGAAATCATGCAGCCTTGGTTTTCCTGCGCATGTCCTCCTTCACCCAACTTCTGACAGTTCATCCTTGTTACAAATAACAGGGTCTCCTATATGAACCCTGAACTTTATTATGGGCCTGTGCTGCATTTTATCTATTCATCTATTGGTGGATCTTAGGTTGGTTTTGTGTCTTGCTTTTAGGAGTTAACATTGCAATGGGCACAGCTGCCTGCCTGACAATGATTTCCTTTACAGACACAATGACTCATAGTTTTTAATTTTTCCAGGGTCATCCACACCATTTTCATAGTGACATTTCTTACTTAAAATGTAGCATTGTGTAGTTATACCATATTAATTACTTGGATTATGTAGCTTTATATTTAGGATCATAAATAGGTTCCATTGCTTCTGTCTGAACATTTTTTACTCAGGGATTGGTAAAAAGCATCCTGGGCTGGTGAGATGGCTCAGCGGGTAAGAGCACCCGACTGCTCTTCCGAAGGTGATAAGTTCAAATCCCAGCATCCACATGGTGGCTCACAACCATCTGTAACGAGATCTGGCGCCCTCTTCTGGAGTGTCTGAAGACAACTACAGTGTACTTACATAAATAAAATAAAATAAATCTTTAAAAAAAAAAAAAAAGCATCCTAATTGCAGAAAGGAACAAAACTCCATTAGAAATCTTGCCTGTATTCTTAGGAGTACTTTGATTATAGCAATTTCATTACTAACAAGGCTGGTGGCTAGAACTTCCAGGGTGTGGGGTGTTGGAATGTTGACGCTCTAGCATCACATAATCTTGTGCTGTGTTTAGCTCCCTTAATTGCATTGCTTACTTGACCTAATGTCCTTGTGACTAGGTGAAACTTTTGGAATGTGCTACCTTAGCACAGAACCAGCCTAAAACCAAAGAACCGTCGGATAGCAACTGAAACCTGCCCTCAGTTTGCTGTAAACTGTATGCCTGATATTTCCACCAAAGTATTTGAAAATTTCCAGGATATATAACTTTCTTAAACAGCAAAATACACCACTAAACTACGCAATATGTTTGGGGCAACTGGTTTGGTGTTCTAAAACGATTATCATTCATACTTGGTTCAGTTATAAACCAAGTATGAGGTGAGAGGTGTGTGGTTTATGCTTTTTGTAAAGAAGTTTAAATGTGAAGATACAGGTAGAAAACGAAAGACCATAAAGCAATGGGGCTATATTTTCTGGCTAAGCTGGAGGAAATCCAGAGACTATGGAGCCCTGGTTGAGGCTAAAATTGCCACTTAAGTCAGAGTGACTTGAAAATCTTACTCTCTGAAGGGTTGGGAGAGAACCACTTCCGTTTGTGCTGTCAAGTAATGTATTCTAGCTTTGCAGCCCGCTGTACCCTAGAACGAGTAGCTCCACAACAGAACTGGACCTCTGCGCTATGGGAAATGTGCCCTGCAATCCTCTCCTCCAAACCCACCTCCTCTTCCCACTATCCCCGTTTCTCTCCCTCCCCCAAGCCTAGCAGTTGCAGTGCGCAGGCGCACCTTTTGCAGCACTGGCGCAGAGGTTCCGGTCAGGTCATCTGGCTTCCGCCAGGGAGACAACCCGGAGAGTACCAACCCTGTGCACCTGCGCAGATCACGGCCAGATCACGGCGTCTGTCCGTCACCATGGCAGCATGTGCAGGGGGCCCTGGTAAGTGTGGAGGGTTCAGCGGGTGCCGCCTACTCCTTTTCCTGTTCTGTTATTGAGTTGTAAATGCCAGTGTCTGCAGGGTGGTGGCTGCTTTTACAGAGGCCTAAGAGTTATCTCTGTGTGACAAAGGTAGAAACAATTTAGGGTAAATCGATTGTTTAGATACAAAAGGAAAATTCATTTTTGCTATTAAAAGTTCAAAATGGTTCAGTAAGGTCTAGCAGGCTTCTGCTACTCATTCGTGGGTGGATCTTTCCAAAAAGGTCTTACATACATCCACATACACTACTTTTTTTTTTTTTAACCTTCCACTTTTGTTTTATTTGTATGAGTACACTGCAGCTGTCTTGAGACATACCACAAGAGGGCATCGGATCCCATTAGAGATGGTTGAGAGCCACCATGTGGTTGCTGGGGAAGTGACCTCAGCCCTTAACTGCTAGGCCATTTCTTCAGCCCGCTTCCTTTTTTTTTTTTTTTAAGAGTTATTTATTTATTATATGTAAGTATACTGTACCTGTCTTCAGACACCCCAGAAGAGGGCATCAAATTTCATTATGGATGGTTGTGAGCCACCATGTGGTTGCTGGGATTTGAACTCAGGACCTTCAAATTTGAAGAGAAGTCGGTGCTCTTAACCACTGAGCCATTTCTCCAGCCCTACCTTCTGTTTTTTTTAACACAAACATAAACATTAAATGCTTTTTTTTATTTTTCATTAACCCTTTGAAGATTTTAAACAATGTATTTTGATCAGTTTATCTTTGCCTCTCCCCCAGATCTTACCAAACCTCTCTTCAACTTCACACTCTTTTTATTTGTTCTTATATTTATCAAACTCCAAAGAAGGAATAGAGTGGAGTCTCTCAAGGTTGGGGGCCTCCCTCTGGTTTTGTACTGTGAATTTTAAGAAAGTTTCTGTATATGTTTATGGTGCATATTTATGGGGTAAGGTGAGACTTTTCCCCTCCCAACCCATAGTAGATCAATTCAATATCAATTTCTTAGGTATTTCTTCCCACGAGGCCCACAAAAGAGGGAGAGGTAGATGTCAAAATCACATTGGAGGGGCTGGAGAAAGAGCTCATTTGCAAAGCTTTTTGCTTTGCAGGCATGAGGACAAGAGTTCCATCCACACAACCTGTGTGAAAACCAGGGACCCTGGTAGAGGAGGGCACTTGGGGGAGATGGGAACAGAATGATCCATGGAAGGAGATAGTACACCACCTGGAGTTGTCTTCTTGGTAAGCTCCAGGTCAGCAAGCCTCCCTTTCTCAAAACACAAGGTCAAGGCTCCCAAAGAATGACATATGTGATTGTCTTCTGGTCTCCACATGCACATACACATGCACACACAGTCATACCACATTGTAATACAATGGCACTGGCTCTTTGGAGGATGCACACCTTCCTTAGTGCACAAGGGTAGAAAAAAAGCCCTGGTGCTTTAGATGTTTCTTACACAAAGGAAACAACCTAACTGTGGCTTAAGGACTTCTAACACGAAAGGGATATTCTGACAGGAGATGCAGCCACCACCACCCTGCAGCTGTTTTCAATTCCCTTGTCTGAATCAAATCTCAAAGGCCTAAGAGCACTGTGCTAACAGGGATCCTTTTCTCCAGGAGGTGTGGATGACAGTGTTCTTGCCTTCCTGGCCCCTTGGCTCACAGGGTCTCTTCCTGTACCTTTCAAGTCAGAAATAATTGGTTGAGTTCTTCTCACTATATCACCTCAACTTTTACTGGCCTTTCTCCCTGTAGACTTATAAGGACCTTGTTATTAAAATGTTTACACTCATAAATGTCATACATTTATTTCTGATTAGCAACCTTAAGTTCCGTAAAATATCTTGTGCCCTCACTTTCATGAAATCCAAAAAAAAAAAAAAAAAGAAGAAGACGCAAGTTCACAAAGATGCTGAAGGCATCTGACTAGCAGCCTTCATTTCTGCCTTCCTGTGTAATGTATGGACAGGTCCCCATTACCCCTCCTGCTATAGGGGCTCCATTGCTCTAATGCTCTATTCACTTCTGTCTCTGAAATTCTACTGTACCTAGAGAGCTGTCTTGTTCATTTTAAGGGCTACAGAATGAACCCTATGTAGTGTTGACAAACATTTGAAGTTTTACTCCTGCTATTACAGACAATACATTATGTTTCTTGAATGGACAGCTCACAGCTGTCCGTGACTCCAGTTCCAGAATCCAGTGCTGTATTCTGATAGTCTCCCAAATGAATTTATCTGTCTATGGAATAAATCCATATAACTAGAATTTCTCAATCAAAGGCAGATAGTCTCTGTGGTGGTTTGAATAAGAACGGGCTTATAAATTCCAGTGAGTGCTTGGTCTGTAGTTGATAGAAATGTTTTGGGAAGGATTGAGAGGCCTGGCCTTGTTGGAGGAGGTGTGTCATTGAGAGCAAGCTTTGAAGTTTCAAAAACCCCATGACAGGCCTGAACCCCTGCCTTGCCTTAAACTTTAAGTAAGATCTAAGTCCTTAGCTGCGTCTCTAGCCCCACCTGCTCCCTGCTGTGACAACCATGGACTCACTGAAGCTGTGAGCAAGCCCCCAGTTAAATGCTTACAGTTAAACTGTAAGCAAACCCCAGTTAAATGCTTGCTTTTATAAGTTGCCTTGGTCATTGCAATGAGCCATAAATGACCTAATTTATATGTTCCAAATATTTTAAAATACACTAAGCTGAGCTGTGATGCTCTGTAGGTATGTTGAATGTATTTTGAGTTAGGATATTTTAACCCAATAATTAGCTTACCTGGACATAACTCAATTATAATTCACTAAGTACAGAAGAGCAGTTTACCTAAGAAAAATGTATTTGGCATGCATAAAAATCCTGCATTATTGTGTATTACTATTTTGTAAGGTGTCTTTATAAAAATTCTGATTGCGGTATAAAGAAAGCTGAAAAGCGCCATGGCAAAACCTAGTGTGCACTGTTTATGAATGCCTAGGTTTGTTCCGACAACCTATGTGCCAGGAAAGAAGGACCAATTTTCTAGGTCAGTTGGTCTCAGTCTATCTGTCTATCTGTCCCTCCTAACCTTATTTTAGGTAGGCTATTACATCCTGCTGTGTAGTATAGGCTGGTTTTGAACTTATAATCTATCCTGAGCTGCTGAGATGTGTGATTTTAGTGTCCAAAGCCACAACCATTATGATTTTTTTTTAAATCATGAATGTATACTATGATTTGATTGTTTTCTTACTTGGTATTTGTCACTACTAAGAATTAATGTGCCTTCTAGAATGACTGAATTGAATATTTAAATATGGTGATGCATATTTTTGCATACATGAGTAGGGCCTCATGCTGGGGGCAGGCACTGCTGGGGGCAGTGTTCCTTTATGGAGAGTGCTTGCTAAAGATGTCAGACATTATCTTTATTGATCCACTTTTCCTGACTAAAGGAATAGTTTATAATTTGGTATGTAAACTACCACCATGCTGGGACTGGAAAGATTGCTCAGTGGTTACAACCACTTGCAGAGGACCTGAATTTAGTTCCCAGCACCCATTTGGTAGTTCACAGCTGTCCGTGACTCCAGTTCCAGAATCCAGTGCTGTATTCTGATATCTGCAGACAATAGGCACAGACATGGTGGACAAAGCACCCAGACACAGAAAATAATGCCAGGCTTATAAAACTTGGATCAAAATGAACTAGGGTAGTTCAAAATGAAAGAAGTGCTATTTTCAGACCAAAGATTAATTATTGTGATATATAAAGATATATTTAAAAATTTATATACTTTTATTTTATACATGTGAGTGTTTGCTTTCATGTAAGTCTGTACTTCACAGGCATGCAGTGCCTGTGGAGGCTAGGAGAGGGAGTTGATTACCTGGAACTGGACCTAACAGAAGGTTGTGAGCATCCATGATGGTGCTGGGAATCAAACCTGGGTTCTCGGAAAGAGCAGTCAGTGCTGTTAACCACAGAGCCATCTCTCAAATTCCCTCCTTTTCCTAATATTTTATTGGCAATGTGTGATAGAATTTTTTTTAGGCTTTTAACTGTTGCCAGGCAGATATAAGATAACAGTTGGCAGAATATTTTGCACACAAGGAGGTTAGGCATAGCGCTGAATAACAAGACCTAGAGAAATGTGGTAAGGCATAAGCCACTGGTGGATATATGCATTATTTGTATCTGTGTGTGTCAGCTGAGCCTGTGAATGCTGCCCAGAGTGTCCTGGTGTGAGGGCAGACACACCTGGGAGGAGAGGAGCCACCCTCAGGGTTTTCATACCACTGTGGCCCTATGTAGAGGACCTCGGTTCTTGGAGTTCACAGTCTAAAATTTCTGCTCTTGAGTGTCTAACTTTTAGCAATTTTGTACTCTCCTTCATGCTCTTTCCTCTCTGATCTCCAGACCACACTGTAATGGCTACTAATTAAAGCATAATGCATGATTGTACGTAACATCACACTACCTATTCTGTTTCATAAGTCTATTTTTTCTAGCTCAATTGCTTGGTTTTTTTTCTCCCTCATTATATCTTTTGCCCCTTTATATTGAAAAAACATTTTTAACCCTATAATCCTGTATTTCCCCTTCTGGGCACAAACTCAGGGGAAGAAACCACTACCTTGTAAATGAATGTCTGTAAACATTCATAACAGCCAAGGCATAGAAGCCACCCAAAACTACAATGACTAACTAATGGATAAAGAAGATATGGTATGTGTTATCAGTAGAATAATATTCCACTCTAACAAAGCCATTGCTGGTAGCTACACATATGAGCCTAAATTAATATTATTGTGCTTAGTGTAATAAGCCAGCCACAGGGAAAAAATATTGCATTATCTCATTACTTGTAAAACTTGAACATTTTCAGCTATATAGAAGTAGAGATAGCAGCATTGGCTATTCATAGGCGAGACAAAGAAGTGTTGGTCACAGGACACAGAGCAGATGTGTGGGATGGATGAATCTAGAGATGGAATGTGCACCGGGAAGACGATGGGTAATGACAATGTTTATAAGATTTATGCTAATGAGATTTTTAGCTGCTCTTTATGCAGATGCATACACACAGACACACACACACACACACACACACACACACACACACAAGCTTAAATGGTTATCTACAAGATGATGGGTATGTTTACCTCAGGATAGAAATTTGTCTTGCCATTGTATCTCACAGTATCATGTTATCTACCTTAAAAACATCCCCCATCAAAAGCAATATTCTTTTCACATAAATATTGTTGTTTTAGGATCCTGGAGTGAAAATATACTGAAATATTTTCTGAGGAACAGCCAGATCATGGCAGAAGATGGCGCTGAGATCCTCTGGTACCACGCAGCCAACCACAAGTCTCAGATGAATGAGGCGCTGAAGAGTAAGTGGCTGCTACAAAAATTATTTTCCTATTTTATTTCATTTTATTTTATTTTTAAAACACTGTGTAATCCAGGCTAGCCTCAAACTTGTGATCCTCCTGCCTCAGCCTTCCAAGTGCTGGGATTCTAGACAAGAGCTACCATGCCTGACTTCTTCAATTTTCCTTGGGCAACGTATTAATCGAGTACATTTTTTTTTGAAATCCAAGCAGAATGTCTTGAGTTGTGATTTGGCTGGATTGGCAGCCAGTCTGCCAGAGTCAGTAGACTAAGGGAGTGTACGGTTCCCCCAGAGGGTGGGCAGCAGCTGTGTGGATGCTCTTGCTGGTGCTTGGCTCTGGAAACAGACTCTCTTCCAAAATTTGGACCAGGGATGATTGCTGCCGTTAGAAATTATCAGACTCATTTCACTCTCTACTAAGCTGAGCCATTTGTCCTAGCATCAGGGTGGTACAAGTAATAGTCTGACACTAATCTGCTAGCCTGCTGCTTTATTTCTTACGGTTCATGGGAGGGGTGGCTGCTATGTTTTGAAGTCTTCAAGCCATCTTAGTGATCAGAAAACCCTGTACAAGCTAGCTTATGTCTTGATATTCACCTGCCCTGGTTCTGCTAGTCTGTCTTAGCAGGCTTTCTGGTTCCTGGCATGGCTGAGCACCTGCTGTCTTCACACTGGCTGCTTTCTTTCCAGGAACATGTGTTTGGTGGTGCTGATGTTGACTGCAGCCTGGAGCATCCCGGGCAAGCACCACCTCTAAGCTGCTTCTCAGCGTTCCTTTTACTTTTCTATCTTGTTTTGCCCTTTTCAGTTTTAATTTTTAATTTATGTGTATGAGTGTTTTGTTTGCATGTATATCTGTGCACCATGAGTGTGCCTGGTGCCCCGAGGCCTGAACAGAATATTGACTTCTTTGGGACTGGAATTATGGACAGTTGTGAGCTGCCTTGTGAGTGCTTAGAATTGAACTGTAGCACTTTGTAAGAATCCAGAACTCTTGGTTGAACCCTCTTGCCAGCTCATCTTTTTATTTTCCATTAAACTTTCTCTTTAGGCTGATTGAACCCTGTCTTTTGCCTCAGCCTCCCATGCAGTGGGAATTACAGAGCTGTATTCCAAGCCTTTGGCATCAGACAAATTGCCATTTCTTAAAGACAAATGCCTGTTCCAGACCCCAGGATGGAACCCTGCTCCCCACCCCAGGGCATCTCCTTGCCTTGCCTTGTTTCTGCTGTTCCTTTAGTGAGTGTGGTCCTGAGGTTGCTGTATTGCGGCACAGATCTCTGCTGCATCCTCTTTGTACACAAAGGAGCTCATTTTATCCACTCATCAGCTAATAAACCCTTCAAGTTGTTGCCAGTTTTGGCTACTACTTTACTGACCGCCCTGTGAACTGGCATATAGGAGATCAGCAGTGCATGTGGTAAAAAGAAGTCAGCAGACAGGGAGAGATTTTATTGAAATATATTGAAGAAGAGCAGTGGGTGAATTCCCAGAGATAGGATGGCACCCCTGAGAGGCAAGAATCAAGGGAGGATGTGGGGTGGGCAGTTTCACTGTGGAATGGATGCCTTGAGCAGACTTGACTCTGGCATAGGCTCTCACTCTTTCTTTTGCTTGTCATACAAGAGAGCTAAAAGCATACCCCTAAAGCCCTGCATATAGGAATGTTGATGTACAAAGACAACAGTTCTCCCACTCTGACCATCAGGCCATGAGCACCTGTAGATCATGCTGTTAAGGGGTAAACTTTACTGTGTAAGTTGTTTTTCTTAAGGCTGACCATTTATGGAAGGACCAGATGTCTGTGTTACCAGGCGCCAGTCTACAAGTGTTCATGGCCTGATGGTCAGAGTGAGGACCTGGCTTTTCTGGAGAGCTGTGTCTTTGTACATGAACACTAATATGCAGGGGTTTAGGGGTATGCTTTCAGCTCTCTTATATGGCACGCAAAGGAATGACTAATCAGATTTTACTGTTTAAAGAACATATTATGGAAATGTTAGCATTTGCAAAGTTATTGTACTCCTGTGTATTGCAATTGCTAGTGAGGTTTTTGTTACATCTTCAGCCAGCACCCAGTGTGTGCAAATTGGTACATATCATTGTGATTTATATTTGTTTATTTATATTTGTTTATTCCTAAAAGGTTAAATGCCCATGATGGGCTGGCAAAATGGCTCAAAGGTTATAGGTGATTGCCACCAAGCCTGACAAATGTGAGATCCCAGGGACACACGTGGTGGGGGAAGGAGAAAACAGCTCCCACACAGGGTTGTCTGCCCTGCACAATGCACTATGGAATACATGTGACCTTGTAAACAAATAAGATATGTACTCACTTTTTTAAAAGAGAAATCCCCGTGAGCCTCTGGTGGTGTATCCACATCCACACCTGACTGTCCTTCTCAGGTCACTACCAGATTGTGAAATTTGGGAATCCACAACCTTCTTGTTTTGATATCTATTTTGAACTATCTGGTTTGTGTTTGTTTCTTTTTGTTTTTTAATGTATGGGAGTACACTGTCGCTGTCTTCAGACCTACCAGAAGAGGACATCAGATACCATTACAGATGGTTATGAGCCACTGTGTGGTTGCTGGGAATTGAACTCAGGACCTCTGGAAGAATAGTCAGTGCTCTTAACTAGTGAGCCATCTCTCCAGCTCTATCTCTGTTCATTTTGATCCAAGTACATGTTTGATCTCCCATAAACATGTGGGCTTTGGCTGGAGAGAGGACTTAAGAGGACTGGCTGCTCTTCCAGAGGTCCTGAGTTCAGTTTCTAGCAACAGCATGGTGGCTTATAACAAGATCTGATACCTTCTGGCAGGCAGGCATTTATGCAGGCAGAACACTGTAATATATATATATATAATTATGAGCTGCCATATGGGTGCTGGGAACCGAATCCGGATCCTCTGCAAGATTAGCCAGTGGTTACCAAACAGGGCAAGTAACCACTGAGCCATCTCTCTAGCCCCAGCTTGTGGGCTTATTACCTACCAAATTATAAACTACTCCTTTAGCCCAAAGTCAGAAACCTAGATTGCCTTGTGATGGTCTTCACTCTGGGTTGGTTGGTTTACAGGTTTGGTTACTGTGAGCATACACTTAGTAGTCTAAATTCTCTTCACATAGTTATGTAGGAGCAGCCATCTCGCTGAGGTTTCATAAAGAGTCTTGCAGCTGCCCTGTTGGCACTGAAATTATATTTTATTGTGCTTTTATTTGAAAGTTTGTCGTCTCCAAACTCATATTTAAATATAATTACCAATGGAATTATATGGAAGGTGAGGTCTCTAGTGAGGTTTGGGGGTCTAAATTGGAAACATTTCCTTAGTATGCTATTAAGAAGCCCAACAGCTAATTGTTCACCTTTCTTCACACAATCCGTATCACAACTGACCCTTTGAGCATCCCCTAGAAACCACCTGTGTCAGCTCTACTTGTTCATGTGGTGCTCTCTTGATCTTCTACCATTACTACAAGTGACTGTGTTGCTAGAGTTTTACAATTGTATAGGACAGATGAGGTTACCAATATTGCTTAGTGTGTACATATCCTTGCCACCAAACCTGAAGACCTTAGTGTGACATCCAGATCCTCATGGAAGAAGAAAAAAAACAACTCTTGCACATGGTCTTCTGTCACCATGGCATTCATATGCATGCACACAGATGTGTGTGTGTGTGTGTATAAATGTATAAATAAATATAAGTATTTATATTTTATTATGTAATAAATAAACATTATATATATGAGACAAGTGTCAGCTTTCAGGCTACAGATAATTTCCATGCTGCTTTGTCTGTTTCCATGAAAAGTCCCTTCCTCACCTTTTTAAGGCTTCCCTAGGTCCCAGTGCTGATGCTATATTTCAGGGGTTTATTAGAACAATAGCCACTGTCAGGTGTCCATTTCTGCTTCTCTCCTGGCAGCTCACATCCAGAGCTGGGGGTGGTGGTGTATACCTGCAATCCCAGCATTTGGGAGGCTGGATCAGCACAGTTGCAAGTTAGAGGCCAGCCTGGACTACACGGTGAAAGCTTATCCCACAAAACAAGTCACTTTTAAAAAGTAGCTGAGCTTTAAGTCAAAGACATTAATTTTTAAGTAGCATTTCAGACATGAACAGTGAATGTCCATGAATCTAATTTGAATATCAAGAAGATAATACATGAATGTGTCTGTGATTCTCTGTCTGTGTGTGGTCAGGGGTATGTGTATGGTGCTAGAGGTAGAACCAGAGCCTTGCTCATACTACTAGGCAAGTAGCACCTTTGAGGGACACTCTCTGCTTAAATATACTATTTTTATTACTTAATAGGCTTCCCTTCCTTTCTGTGTTCACTTTGCTAGATGCTAGAAAAGATTTGTAGGCAGGATAATGGCTGAGGAGCCTTGGGATGTATGGATAGCATGCGGGCCTCGTACAGTGCCTGACATTCTACAGTTGCTCAGTGTCTCTTCTTTCTCACATGGGCACCGAGGTACTTCTCCTATAGTTTCGTCCTTGTTCACAGTAACGTAAGCTCTCTTACTTGGGCAGGTGCTGCCCACATGATAGAGGCTGATGTCCTTCTTCCTAGTGACGGATCAGAGCATGGCCAGCCAATCATGGCCCATCCTCCTGAGACAAGCAGTGATAACACTTTGCAGGAGTGGCTGGCTGAGGTTGTGAAGAGCAACAAGGGCATCAAGTTGGATTTCAAGAGGTACTTTTACAAACGTGCTTTGTGTTGCCGCAGAATTCAGGGAGAACATTAAAGCATGTGTCTCTGTCTGTGACTACCGTCTTAGTTAGGGTTTTATTGTTGTAAAGAGCCAGCATGACCACATCAACTCTTCTAAAGGAAACATTTAATTGGAGCTGGCTTACAGTTTCAGAGGTTTAGTCTATTACCATCATGGCAAGCATGATGGTATGCGGGCCGAAATGGTGCTGGAGGAGCTGAGAGTTCTACATCTTGATCCACAGACAGCAAAAGGAGACTGCCACACTGAGCATAGCTTAAGCATAGGAGATTTCAAAGACACTTGAACATAGGAGATCTCAAAACCCATCCCTACGGTGACATACTTCCCCCAATAAGGCCACACCCACTCTAACAAGGCCACACCTCCTAATGGTGCCACTCCCCATGGGCATTCACACACATGAGTCTGTAGGGAATGAACATGCCTATTTAAAGGACCACAACTATTTATTATACCTTATCCAAACTGAAATGAAATTTTAGACCTCTGTGTGTCTAGAATAGACTTAAAACAACATCATGCTAATGGCTAAGATTGCTCCTTGAGGACCTTCAAGATTAAAGTCAGCTTTTATAAAGGAATGTTTCACATGTAACTATCATACCACACAGAATGGCAAACTGAAAGTGCTTTTCTCCACCAGTGCTCTGAAAGGAGAGGACTTAACAGAGCAGTACCTGCGTATTCAATTTCATTATATTTTATATTAGTAAAGAGGCTTGTGTGAAAGTCATCAGTAATCAAGGCATCCTTTGAAACGCTATTTTGCAAGAACTGATTGTGTTAGCAGGAATGAGGGATATTCCCTCCAATGTCTGTCACAGGGGATGTCCCTTTTATGGCATTTGGCCATGAAGAAGCTAGAATGGCTGGAATTGATGGGATGCAGAATGGATTACTACAAGCTCCAGTGGCCACTGCCATTCAAACCTAGATTTGGTGGCAAATTCACCCCATCTCTGAATCATACCTCATTGTGAAGTTATCTCAGGGCTGAAAGGGAGCTCAGCAGTTATCAGAGGACCCATGTTTGGCTCCCAGCACCCATGTCGGGTAGCTCAAAGCAGTCTATAACTCTGGCTCCAGGAGACCCAATACCCTCTGATT
>LR749898.1:105000-155273 GCA_902729485.2 Mus minutoides
TTCAGTAGGGTACAGAGCAAACTCATATGATAGCTCAAGCCAATAAGAAGCTTTTCAGGTAGGAGGAAGCTGCGTAAGTGTGGCTGAAGAGCACACCTCTGTCCCTGAACATTTCATTGTTGTTCAGCGATGTCTTAGGGTTTCTATTGCTGTGAAGAACAGCATGACCACAGCAACTCTTACAAAGGAAAACATTTAATTGGAGCTGGCTTACAATTCAGAGGTTTATTCCATTATTGTCATGGCAGGAAACATTGCAGACAGGCAGACATGGTGCTGGAGAAGGAGCTGAGAGTTCTATATCTTGATCTGTAGGCAGCAGCAGGAGACTGCCACACTAGGCTTAGCTGGAGCATATGAGACTTTGAAGTCTGCCTCCACAGGGACACACTTCCTCCAACAAGGCCACACCTATTCTACCACAGCCACACCTCCTAATAGCGCCACTCCCTATGAACCAAGCATTCAAACACATGAGTCTTTGGGGGCCAAACCACAGGTGACTTAATGATTTTCTACTCGCTTAACGTGCCCAAGACCATGGGTTCTATCCAGCACAATTAAATACATAAATACAATTAATTTTTACCTTGTACTGTCAGGTTTTAATTCACTCTAAACTCAATGGAAATTCTGTAGACTAGGAATTCATCTGTAAATTACTGATGGAGTTGTCTTTTCCAGGGTAATTTGGGGTTTTAGTTATTGACTTCCAAGATTCCAGTCACAAATGCACATTCCTTTCTTCCCACTCAGGCTACAGTTGGTCGATGGTGAAAGAGATGGACTACATATGCAGCGAGCTAACCCAGCCGGTCACATTCCCTGTCAGGGCAGCTTTACTGAGGCAGTCGTGTTCTCAGTTGCTCTGGCTATTGACAAAATCAAACAGGTATGAATTACTTATTCTAGCTAGCCCATGCAAAAGACACATAATCCTGGTATTTTATTTACAAGCTGTAAGCCTAGATTGGGCAGGTTGTGAGCTATTCTAACTTACATCACCTCTATATGTCCCTTGTTACTTGCCATATCTCCTGGTCGCGTGCTTATGGTCCATCTCCTCTCATGGCAGTCCCCTCCTCTCTTCCTCCTCTCCCCTTCCTCTGGTCTCTTCTCAAACGATTCACTCATTCTCAAGTCCTGCCTTCCTCTCCCTACTTCCCAGTCACAGTCTCTAGCCATTTAGTAACCAATTAACTTTAAAGTGTCTTGCAGGGTTTACACACCATCACATGGTACACATGAGGCTCTCCTTGGCTTGGGGGCCAGTGTTTAGCATTTAAATGCATAGCAACACCAGACCAACCCCTAACAATTATCACCGTACCAGTGTAAGGTGTAGAGAGAAGATGAGAACTATACAGAGCGTGCTGGTGTATGTATGCCTGCAATGTAAGCACGTGGGGAACAGAAGCAGAAGGATTAGGAATTCAAGGTCAACCTCAGCTACGGAGAGACTTGGAGTCTAGCCTGGGCTACATGAGACTCTGTTGTAAACAGGAAAAATAAAAGAGCCATGGTATACTAATTATGGAAGGGCAGTGGGTGAAAGGAGGAATGCAAACTGACAAGGTCAGCACAGATTCCCTTCCCGGCAGCCCTTCAGAGCATGGTGCTACCCCTGCCCTCCAGTTTGTGCATGTGGGAATTCTGAGTAAATTTTGTCATCTTCCAGTTGTGAGTAAAACAGGTTGTTTGTCTTTGAACACTATCATTACAGCAATCTTTTTCACCCCAAATTTTAATCGTTTGATATAAAACAAGAAATTAACTGGGGTTGGAAAGGTAGCTTGGCAAGTACACGTGTTTGCCATGAAAGCTGATGCCCTTATCATGCCTGCAACCCATGTACATGTGGAGAGAGAGAACTGACCCCACAGTGCTGTCCTCTAACCTCCATACATGAGCCATAGCACACACACCACACATAGCACACACACACATATACATACCACACACACCACACATCACACACACACACACACACCACACACCACACACACATATACACACTCATACTAACACTATAAAAATACATTTTGAGGACTAGAGAGATGGCCCAGTGGTTAAGTACGTGCACTGCTCTTACAGAGGATCTGAGTTCAGTTCCCAGCACCCATATCAGGTGATTCTCAGTTGCCTGTCGCCCCAGCTCTGGGGATCAGACCTCTGACGGCATGTGTACTCACCTGCACATGCCTACACATAGGCATACATACATATACATACTTAGAAATAAGATCTTAAAATAAATAAATTTAACTTAGCTGTACCATATATTAAATGTTGGAGTATACTCTAAAAGTACAAATATTTAAACAGTTTGGGTAGCACTTTCTGGGGCCAGTAGAAAGCCCAGACGTCACAGAACGTGGAGTGGGGATAGGCCGGCATTGCAGCTATCAAAGCAAAGGGTTAATAGCAGTTCCAGAAGCACTTAGCTATCTAGAAAAAGCTATGCGTACAGCTTTTCTTATTCTTTTTCGCAAATATATTTCCATTGATTTCACACTTGAATATTAAGCTGTTAATGCAGGAAGAGCAGACTAGGATAGCTTTTTAAAAATGATTTATTTTATGTGTACAGGTGTTCTTTGCCTGTGTGTACAGTGTGTAGTGGCTGCATGCCTGATTTTCACAGAGGTCAGAAGACGGTGTCAGATCCACTGGAACAGGAGTTACAGATGATTGTGAGCCACCCTGTGGGTGTTAACAATGGAACCTGGGTCCTCTGCAAGAGCCACAAGTATTCTTATCCATTCAATGGACCAAATTTTTTTTAAAAATTATTATTTAAATTATGGCAGTGTCTCTGCCCCTGAGGCTACCTTTTTAATGTAGTTTTAGAGTAGAAATTTTTTCTTGGTGTTAAACATAACACATCCAGAAGCTATGAAAGAAAATTTTGCTATATTTGAATACATAAGAATCAGAAATTCTGGTAAAAATAATATTATGATACATGCCAGAGAGATATTAAGAATTCTAACACATAAAACATTTTTTACAGCTGGGGCAGTGGTGGTGCATGACTTTAATCCCAGAGTTTCCAAACATTTCAAGTATCCTCCATTCAGAAAGTGACTGAGTATACTATGGCATACTCCCATAATGGAAGATTAAATGCTTGTTACGGTCATGCTGTAGGCTTGGCGCTTTAATAAGGACAAACCAAATCTAAAATAACGCTGTTAAGTGAAAACATTAGAGTCACAATGACCTTGTAGTAACTATGATTCTACTTGCATGAGAAAACTGAATCATAAAATAGTTATAGATGAATTAAACGTCAAGTTGTTTGAGCAGCTGTAGCTGGCATCATGGCAAAAGAGAGGCATTGGATGGTCCCAGACAATAGTGAGTCAGGGTCTCCACTGCAAACAACTGAAACCAAACCTGGCTAACAAGCAGAAAAGAGATGTATTGAGCTAATAAGGAGATCTTTCTTTTTTTTAATTTTATGTGCATTGGTGTTGTGCCTGCGCATGTATGTCTTTGTAAGGGTGTTAAATCCTCTGGAACTGGAGTTAGAGACACTTATGAGCTGCCTTCTGGATGCTGGGGAATTGAACATGGCTCTTAACCACTGAACAATCTCTCTAGCCCTGAGACTATTTTATTATTTTTTAAAAATATTTTTTAATCTTTTTTTTACAGTCCAGTCGTTATCCCCCTTCCCGTCTGCCCTCTGACTGTTCCACATCCCATACCTCCTCCCCCAACCCCCGTCTCCAAGAGGATGTCCCTACTCCCCAACTGCCACCCCACTAGACCTCCCCACTTCCTAGGGCTTCAAGTTTCGAGGGTTTGGTGCATCTTCTCACAGTGAGGCCAGACAAGGCAGTCCTGTATATGTGTTGGGGCCTCATATCAGCTGGTGTGTGCTGCCTGGTTGGTGGCTCAGAGTCTGAGAGATCTTGGGGGTCCAGGTTAGTTGAGACTGCTGGTCTTCCTATGGGGTTACCCTCCTTCTCAGGTTCTTCCATCTTTTCCCTAATTCAACCACAGGGGTTCCCGGCTTCTGTCCATTGGTTGGGTGTGAGTATCTACATCTGACTCTTAGCTGCTTGTTGGGCCTCTCAGTGGGCAGCCATGCTAGGCTCCTGTCTATTGCCCTGCATGCAGCAGAACTCCTGGGAGGCCTTCAGACTGTGGGCTCTTCAGAGGAGCAGATAAGCTGGTGATCTGCCTCAGCAGAAGGTGCAGGCTGGAAGGGAGATTGTTATTTTTTTTTTTTAATTTTTTTTTTTTTTTGGTTTTTCGAGACAGGGTTTCTCTGTATAGCCCCGGCTGTCCTGGAACTCACTTTGTAGACCAGGCTGGCCTCAAACTCAGAAATCCGCCTGCCTCTGCCTCCCGAGTGTTAGGATTAAAGGCGTGTGCCACCACGCCCGGCTGAGATTGTTATTTTTATAGTGTGCAATGCTTTAGACATTCTCTTGGGCAGGCGTGTTATCATTATTAACTCATTATTATCACTAACACTGCTCCTAGTTTTGTTTTTTTTAATTAGTGTTGAGGAATTACTCTGAAGTCAATTAGCATAGTATATTAATTTTTAAAAATTATTATTTAAATTATGGCACTAAATTAAATTGTAAAAATTGGATTCTTATACAGAACTCTAGCTTTTGAAAATATCTTCTTACATCCCCATTTGAGAAGCATTCACAGCATAAACAGGTTCTTTATGTGGATACGGAGGACTTAGCGATCATACAGAGGCACCGTGAGGTTAGAGCCACAGCTGTGCAGAAGCCTGGCCAAGGCTGCGCTTCGTTCATGTGCGGTTTGCAGTATTCCCACTGATTTGTCATGAGGGTTGTGAAAGGCCATGTCTGATCTCCTGAAAATTTGCAATTCATAGAGGCACCTGCTAATCTGAGAGCCCACAATCAGAAATAAGCCTTCCGAACAGGCCTCGTGGGCCTCAGGAAGTGCAGACTAGCAAGCACCCCGACATGGCGGGCTCTCGGGGTTCTGGAGTCTAAGAACTTTTAGAATGTTTTTTTTTTCTCTTAAGCAGAAACTGCAGATTTCTTAAATATCTAGTGTTAAGTCTTTCAAGCTGAAAGTGGTGGATTATATATAAACCTCTTTTTCCCTGTGGTTTTACCAAAACCACAGTCGGTCATTACCAAAAGCTATTTCAATAACCTAGACAACTCTATACAGTAAGTTAACAGTAATTTATAAAGCTTGGGTATTTTTTCCATAGTAAACTGTCTCACAAAATATATAGACACAATATTTTTAAGAACAGTGAGTGATTATTTTCATCCTTCATTCTTAATCTGTATAAAGCATTAGAGAAACATCAATAGTTAGTTAACCCATGACCCATCTTCTCACAATAAAGATAATGTTTGGGAAATAGTTTGTAAAGTAATGACTTCTAGTGACATAAACAGCATAAATTACCAAATTTAAAATGTTGTTCTCAAATAGTTGTTTGTATATTAAACAGTCTTTTAAAAATGATCAGGAAAAGTCAGGACAATGGTAAACCTTAGGTTGTCATTGGAGATATCAGTCATTTTGACACCAAGTCTCCTGGGTGCTAAAGTGCATTGTATTTTATTATCTGTTTTCATTTATGGACTACATGCTGTTTTCAGTGTGTCATTTTTATCAAGTTCTCTTAGCCTTTGCATGTGTGTATGTGCGTGCAATATGCACTCATGTATGTGTATATGTGATACATGTGTGTATGTATGTAGATACATGCATGTATATGTATGTGTGATGCACATGTGTGTATTTATGTTTGTGATGCATGTATGTATATGTGATGCACACATGTATATGTGTATTGTGATGCACATATGTGTATGTGTGGTATATGTATATATGTGTGTCTATGATGCATGCATGTGTCTGTGATGCACACGTGTGTATGCGTGATGCACACATGTGTGTATGTGTGATGCACACATATGTATATGTGTGATGCATGCATATGTATGTATGTGTGATGTACACATGTGTATTGTGATATACATATGTGTATGTGTTATGATACATGCATGTGTAGGTATGTGTGGTGCACATGTGTGTATTTATGTGTGAGACATGTATGGGTATGTGATGCACACATGTTTATGTATGTGATATATGTATGTGTATGTATGTGATGCACACATGTATATGTGTATATGATACATGCATGTGTAGGTGTGTGGTGCACCTGTGTGTATTTATGTGTGTGATATATGTATGTGATGCACACATGTGTATGTATTTGGGATGCACATGTGTATGTGTGATGCACACATGTGTATGGAAAACCTTTACCCTAATGCAAGTATGGTGTAAAAAGTTGCCTGAGGCTTAGAAGACTGTGGAAGCTAAGCCTTTTTTTAGTGATATGATATAGTTTTCTCCTTCAATTTATCCCCTAGGTATTTGTCGCAGGAAATAGTTGAAAACAAGTAACTAAAAGAACACTAATCATTCCCAATGAAAAGACAATTTACATTTCCTTTCAGTATCCTTTCATTAGTGAATAAAGACAAATATGTTTTTATTTTAATACTTTACCTATCTTCAGTTGGCATTAAAATATACCTCTCTCTCTCTCTCTCTCTCTCTCTCTCTCTCTCTGTGTGTGTGTGTGTGTATGTGTGTGTGTGGGAGAGGGTGCTGGGTATTTCATCCATGCCAGGCAAAGCACTTCTCCAATGAACTACATTCTCAGACCCTAGATTTTTCTCTTATGAAAAGTGTATAGCTTATGGAAGGGCATATTTTCTTCAATAGCCATAAAAAAGTCTAACACAAAATAAGTACAATTACTCTTTAAAGCTATGCCATAAGTATCACTGTTCTAGACACAAAATAAGTAAAATTAAACTATACACCAGTGGTTCTCAACTTTCCTAATGCTGCAGCCCTTTAATACAGTTCCTCATGGTGTGATGACATACAGCCATAAGATTATTTTGTTGCTACTTTACAACTGTAATTTTGCCTCTGTTATGACTTATGATGTGAATGTCAGATATGCAGGATATCTGACATTTGACCCCAGTGAAAGGATCACTTGACTCCCAAGAGGACTCGACCCACAGCTTGAGAGCCGCTGCTTTGGAAAGCATGCAGTGTCTGTCAATGAGCAGTTTTCATCCCAGAACTTCAGGTTGTAGAGGTTATAAAATCTTGTGATTGCAACAGCTCTAATGACCTTATACAGCTTGAGGAAGAAGTAGGAAATTTATTATTTATTTTAAGTTAAAGCAAAAGCTTTGAGATGTTTATCTAAGTTGATAAAAACCACAAAATCTGATTGTGATTCTACATAAAAGACTGAAGGTTAGGTGCTGGGACCACCATCACTGGTGGCTAGTGCTGCCTTGCATAGGTGAGGCCCTTAGCACACCTCACAGCTCCAAACAAACAATAACAAACCCTCTATTGCATCGTGTTTATGGTCTGTATTACTAATGAATTGGTGTTTTTAAAGTTTTTTAAAAAAACTGTGTGTGTGTCTGTGTGTGTCTGTGTGTGTCTGTGTGTGTCCACACAAGAGAACATGGGAACATGCCCATGTGAACACTGGTAGCTGCAGAGTGCAGACAAAAGTGTTTGGATCCCTTAAAGTTGTGTGGGGGTGTGGGATGGGGGTGGGGGCGGGGGTGTGTGTGTATGTGTGTGTCCACACAAGGGAACACTGGTAGCTGCAGAGTGCAGACAAAGGTGCTGGGACCCCTTAGAGCTGGATTTATAAGTGGCTGTGAGCAACCCCATGTGAGCCTGGGTCCTCTGCCAGAGCCATCCATGCTCCTAACCCCTGAGCAATCACTTCAGTTGCTAGAGTTACTGTTTTGTTTTAGTCTTTTGCTGTTCTCATGCCCTGCATATATATAATGTATATGTTATGTTCATTTAGTATGTATAGGAAGGTCGTTTTCTACATGCTTATATTCAAATCTTCTAATGTTTTTATCATTTTAAATGCCTTTCAGTTGATTTTCAAGTTTTCAAAGCAAAAAAAAAAAATAGTATATGTTCTTTAAAAAATATTTTCTCTTCCTTTTTAGCTATCATTTCTTTTCCCTTTTAAAGGCATGCTCTTTAGTGTTTCCAGAGCAAGGGTTTACAGCTAGGAGAAAGGTAACTCTGCAGCAGATAATGCCTGAGGACAGCTTGGTTCTCCAACCTTCTGTGTGTAGCAGGGATTCTAGGATGCATCTTGTGACAGAAGTCTTGACTGTGTTCTGTACTGCACAGGACACCCCCAGGAAAAAAAGTCTCTCACATGATGACATAATGCCCATATGGAGAATTTGAGAAGAGTCCAATTATTAGTGATTGTGGGCATGTAGATGCTTTTCAATCCTGCAAAGATGCCAGTCTAAACAACCATCAAAATTCCAGTGGGTGTTCAGTCTTCCCAAATGCCTTTTCAGTTCTTATGAAAGCAGTCATGGCCAGTTGGGGTGGCACAGAACTTTAATCCCAGCAGCCAACAGAGACAGGTTGGCTCAACAGAGACAGTATGGTTGAAGCCAGCCCAGTCTGTATTGCAAGCTCTATCGAATATCTTCTTCTTCTTCTTCTTCTTCTTCTCCATCTGTGCTTACTAATAGAATATGTTTTGTGCTATTTTGCAGTGTTTTGCCATCCCATTGCTTCCCCGTGTGTGTATGGGATACCAGTCGTGTGTGTGTGTGTGTGTGTGTGTGTGTGTGTGTGTGTGTGTGTCTCAGTGCCAATTCTGTGTTCACTTGAATGATTTTCTTCCCTAGTTTTAGATATGAGGATCCTGTGCATGTCATAAAATGTCCTGTACTTTCTTATATATTCAGAGATATCCAAAATAACATTAAAATGGCCTACATGTACAATGTTCTAAACCCGAGGCTTTGGGGAATACTGAACTTGAATAACTTTTCTATTTACTGATTAGTAAATGATTTGTTTCTGTTTTAGAAGACAAGTTTTATAAATTATATTCTTGTAGAAAATTGTTCTTTTTTCAATGTTTTTAAAATTATTTAGCTATAGCTGACTGAAATAATCTGCTACTCTCTTAGTTTCTTACAAGTCTTCAATTCCTTAATGTAGCTGAATTTTCCCATTAGTTTCTTGGTTAGACTAGATAGTTCACATGTATGGTATATGATTGTGTACATCTTCATACGTGTGCCCATGTGCATGCAGACACACTCAAAGGCCAGAGAGTGATGTCATGTCTTCCTTAGGCATTTTCCACCATATTTTCTGAGACAGTGTTTCTCACTGAATCTGGTGCTTGTGGATGGGTGAGGCTGGCTAGCCACCCTGCTGTAGGAGTTTGTTCCCCCACCCCCACCACCACACCCTTCCTCTATGTGCATGCTGGCCATCTCTACTCAGGTCCTACTTCTGGGACAGGCAGACTACATAGAAAAACCCTGTCTCAACCAACCAACCAACCAACCAACCAACAAACAAACAAACAAACAAACAAACAAGTTTTACCCACTGGGCTATCTTATCTCCTCATTCCTAGACTAGATGTTAATTCTTTAAGTAGGATCTTTGGTTGGATTTATTTTTCTGGCTTATGACTTAGTAATTCCTTCCTTTTCTTCCTTGAAACATAGCTCTTTTCACTTCCTGTTGGAGGCTCACACTGTTGGTTGTTATCTTTACATTTGTTAAGATGATGCTCTGAATTACTTATATTAATATAGATGTAGAAGACCGCTGTCTTCCTCTGCCCTGGGCTTGAGCTGTATCCTCGGTCTTCTGGAGCTTCCAGCACTGCTGATTTGAACTATGCGGCAGCTGTGGCTCTTTCTCTTTTAGTCTCAAACATTATTTGAAAGAAAAATTTTAGCCATCTAAGTGATAGCTTCTATCAGTCTCACTTTCAGTAATACTTTCTGCCTTTACTGTCATGTAAGGAGATAATGTCTGTATTCCTACTTTTTTTTTTTTTTGGTTTTTCAAGACAGGGTTTCTCTGTGTAGCCCTGGCTGTCCTGGAACTCACTCTGTAGAACAGGCTGGCCTCAAACACAGAAATCTGCCTGCCTCTGCCTCCCAAGTGCTGGGATTAAAGGCGTGTGCCACCACTGCCCGGCCCTACTTTTATTAAAAGAAGAATATATTTGGTGGTGAATCTGTTGACCTATTTCTAAGTGGCTTGCTCTGTTTCATGGTTCTATGTGTCTTTTATGCCATTAGCATGTGGTTTTGATTACTGTGGCTTTAAATCAAGAATGTGATACTTCTAATATTTTTCTTCTTGCTCAAGAGTCTTCAGACGTTCAAGTCTTCTATGGTTCCATATAAACTTTAGGTTGATTTGTTTCTATTAAAATGTCATAGGTACTCTAGTGGTTTGAATGAGAAGTGTCCCTCACAGGCTCCAGTAGTTGAACACTGGGTCTCCAGTTGGTGGTATTGCTTGGGGGAGGTGTGGGTGGTGCAGCCTTGCTAGAGTGTGTCCCTGGAGGTGAGCATTGAGATCATAGAGCTCTGCCCATTTGTTTTCTGTTCCATGCTTATGGTTACGATATGATCTCTTAGCTTCCTGTTCCTATCACCATGCCTGCCATTCACTGCCGTGTGTCCCCACCATGAACTCTGTTTCTCTGCTACTGTAAGCCAACAAAAACTCACTTGCTTCTGGTCATGTGTTTAATCGTGGCAACAGAGAAGTGACTCATTCAGAAGTTGGTGCTAAGAGTGGACTGTTGCTGTGAAGAACCTGATCGTTTTGGAACTTTGGGCAGAGAAGTGGCTGCGTGCAGTAAACAGAGCTAACAGCAGCAAGTGGAGCCTGGAACAGAGCTGTGTAGAGAGCAGTGCAGACTCTGAGGAAGGCCTGGCTCAAGACTCCAGAGGAAAGCGAGGCCTCTACAGCAGCCAGGCTGCAGACTGTTCCTGTGATGCTCAGCAGTAGTTCTGGCTGCTTTCTGTCTTTGCTTGAGGCTAAATTAAAAAGCAAAGGAGGATTTCTTTAGTGGAAGACATTTCAAGACTGCATGTTGATTCTGTGGTATAGTTGCTGTTGATGACACTTCTGCAAGTATACAGTGAAAAGAGCAAGCGGGGGCAAAAAAAACACAAATGTACCACCAGAAGATAAAAAAATTCAAATTTAGGGCCGGGCGTGGTGGCGCACGCCTTTAATCCCAGCACTCGGGAGGCAGAGGCAGGCGGATTTCTGAGTTCGAGGCCAGCCTGGTCTACAGAGTGAGTTCCAGGACAGCCGGGGCTATACAGAGAAACCCTGTCTCGAAAAAAACCAAAAAAAAAAAAAAAAAATTCAAATTTAGTGTTCTGGCCCAGGTGTGTCCCAAAGACAGACTGTAACTGTTATGGAGAGATGTCCTGCTCTGCACTGGAGCAAACCTCGGGGAAAGACCCTGCAAGCTCCAACTTTTGGAAGAAAGCCTAAGGCATTTTCTTCTCCTTGAAAGCAACTGAGTATAAGAGATGCTGCTGGTGTGATTCAAGGGACCAGAGACCATCTCAAACTGAAAGCTGATTTGTCAGAATCACCCCCATGGTGCTGGCTTTAGAGGCAAGACAAGGAGGGATTCATGGACTCTTCCTCCGAGGTTTCTGATGGCTGCTGAGGTCAGCCACATGTGCATTGGAGTCCATGCATGAAGGCCAGAGAGACCAAGAGGCTAAGAGAGAACCTGAAGCTGTGACAGTGGGGCCTGATCTGCATCAAGAAACTAAAAGGTGTTGGCAATGTTAGACCCCTGAGACAGCTACCAAGAAGAGCTATGCACCAGGAGTGGGACTAGCCCAAAAGATAGGTGCGTGTTGCAGGGACAGAGGCATCTAAGCTCCTTAAGCCCAGATGTCAGGCACAGAGCTACAGGCCTGGTGTTGTGACCCTGCTAGGCTTTGAAGTTTCTTAGGCCTGGTATTTCTTCACTGTGCTCCCATTCCTCTCCTTAACAGCTGTAATCCGTATACTGCTCCACTGTATATTGGAATATGTGATTTTTTTTTTAAATAGAGGGTTACAGTCAACAGATTGCCTCGAGTTTCAGAAGAGATTTTGGACTTTAAATGGTGTTTAAAATGTTAAAGACAACGGGAACTTTTGAAGGTGGACTAGATGATATATGCCCATGAGCCTGTGGAGGCTGGGGAGTGGGGCGTGGTGGTTTGAATGAGAACTGTCCCTCGTAGTCTCCAGCATTTGAACACTTGGTCCCCTGTTAGTGCTGCCTTTCAGGGAGGTTTAGGTGGTACAGAGTTGCTAGAGGAAGTTCATCCATCACTTGGGGAGGGCTTTGAGATTATAAATCCTTGCCTTGCTTTCAATTTATTCTCTGCTCTGTGCTTGTGGTTGAAGTGTAAGCTCTTAACTTCCTGCTCCCACTGACATGCCTGCTGCCTGCTGCCATCCCTCCCCACCAGGATGGGCTCTTGTTCCTCTGGACCATAAGCCAAAGCAAGCTTGCCATTTTTGGTCATGGTTTTGTATCCCAGCAACAGAACAGTAACTATTACAGGTACTTTCATAGAACCTCATTGTTTGCTTTAAATAGGATGGATGGATAAACAGTGTCATTTATACTCACCATCTTCAATCTACAGATATCACACTTCATGTGTTAGATTTATTCTGATTTAATTCCCTGTGATGCTCTTGAATTGGAATTGTTTTCATATTTTTTCTTATTTATTGTTAGTATATAGAAATGCACAGATTTTTATGTTATTTCATTATGCACCTTTATCATCTTAGTATTTGGTTGCTTGAAGAGACACTATGACCAAGGCAACATATAAAAGAAAGCATTTAATTGGGAGCTTGCTTACAGTTTTAGAGGGTGAGTCCATGACCATCATGACAGGAAGCAGGCAAGCAAGCATGGTACTGTAGCAGTAGCTGAGATCTTTGAGAGAGAAATTGGACCCAGCATGGGTTTTTGGAACCTTAAAGCCCACTCTCCCACAAGAGAGTATACCAATAAGGCCACACCTAATCTTCCCAAATCCAGCTGGGAACCAAGCATTTAAATATCTGAGCCTCTGGGGTCTTTTCTTATTTAAACCACCACATTTACTAAATGTATTGCTTTGACAGTTTTGTTTGTTTGAATTAGCATATATTATTATAGATTCCATTATGCTGTTTTGTGCATTCTTTTTGTTGGTTCCTTCTCCTACCGCCCTTCCCCTCTCACTAGCTCCTTCCAGTCCTTTCCTGCCCCAAGTGGCCCTTATTCTGCCTTTATATCACATGTATTCATTTACCGTCTTACCCCTTCCTTCTAAACTTCTTACTCTACTTAAAGGTCACCTTTTTACTTTTATTGACTCTGCTCCCTTCACATATAGTAACTAAAATCTATGATCCTCAAACAGGAAAAAATATATGGAATTTGTCTGTTGCACAGCATTATCTCTGGAAGACATGCACAAATATCTGCTTACCTCAGATAGGGAATTGTTGACAAACCAAAGTATTGATATCACCAAAGTCTAACTTGGTAAACCCTTGAGTTTATTTCGGTTATTTGCAAGATTGTGGGTAAGAGTTTACTTACAGTAGCATGAATGACTCAGAGGTGTCTGCATCACAAAAAGTTCACCCCAGCACAATGATGATTAGGAAAGCTAGAGTCCCAGAACTATCTACTTAACTGGCCAGCAACTTTACAGATCAAAGTCTCTTCTCATCAGGCCTTACTGCTTGGAGGGGGAGGAGAAGGAGGAGGAGGAGGAGGCAGAGGAGGAGGAGGAGGAGGAGGAGGAGAAGGAGGAGGAGGAAGGGGAGGTGGTCTTCTGAGTCTGGTAGATTTTAGGAACTTCCTGAGACTTGTGAGTTGTTTACTTCCTGAATGTTAAGTCATCTTCCTTAGTACTTCCTAGGTCTTAAGGAGTTGTCTTGGGGATGGAACCTTTTAATTCAGAGAAAATTATCTTTCTGAGCTTGAGATACTTTATTTAAAATTATTTTCAGCTATATTTTCCAACAAATGTGATATCATTTTTGTTTATGGCTGAATAAAAACCCACTGTATATATGTACCACATGTTCTTTAGTCATCTGTTGATGGAAGTTTAGGATGATCCCATTCCTTACTGTTGTGAATAGTGGACAGTAGACATGAATGTGCAAGCATCTGATAGGATGTGGGATGCTTTGCATGTATGTCTGGGAGTGCCTTAGCTAGGTCTTTTGATAGTTTTATCTTCAGTATTTTGAGCAACCTCTACACAAATCTCCTCACTGTCCTGCAGTCTGATGTCCACCAGTATCCTTACCGTGAAGTCTGGTATTCCACCAGTGTCCTCACTGTCCCTGCCATCTGATGTCCGTGGTTTCTCTTTTCTTGCATTCTCTCCAGAATTTATTATTTTCTAGTGCTGATATAGAACCTCAAAACTTTTGTTTTCTTTTCTTTGGTGGCTAAAAAATGGAGAGTTTAAAAAATATTATTGGCTATTTGTGTCCTTTTGAGAAATTTCTATTCAATTCATTAGATCATTATTGATTATAAGATTTAGGGCTTGGATGTTTAATTTTCTCAGTTCTTTCTGTTTTCTAAATGTTGGCTCTGAGTGCTGCTGGCACAGACCTCCTTCTCTTCGGTAGGCTGTGTGCTTACCCTGTTGGTGGTTTCTTCTGCTGTGCAGAAACTTTCTAATTGGATGTGATTCTGTTGTCAATTCTTGGAGCTGTTTCCTGTGCATTGAGAGCTCATTTCAGAAGGTCCTTGCCTCTACCTATATTCCCTATGTTTTCCTCTGCCAGTTTCAGAGGCAGCTTTCCCATCAGAACTATCTTAGCTGCCGTCCAGAGTTCTAGTGAATTGTGCTGTTGTTTTCACTCGTGACCAGAAGCTTTTAAAATCCCCCCTCTGCCTTATTTAGTGTCTCACTGTTCATTCAAAAGTGTGTGTTTTAGGGGTTGTGGATGTTGGTAGAGTGCTTGCCTAGGATACAGAAGTCATGGATTTGATCCTCAGAAGTAAATAAGTAACAGAAGTGCAGAAGTATCCAGTCTGAGTGTGGTGTCCCTTGCTACTGATTTATAGTTCTAGTTAAGCATAGTATGATACATTATTAGGAAGTATCCCAATTTCATTAAGGCTGGCTTTGTGGCCTATAATTTAATTGATTTTAGAGAAGATTTCATCTGCCACCACAAAGTCCTTGTTCCCTGTCATTCGGGTGAGGCATTCCGCAGCTCTCTCTTGCTCTGTGGTACAAGTTATATCTGATGCTTTTTTGATATTTGGGGGAGGGTCTGGAAGACACCCCCCCAAGGAACAGAGTAGGGTACTAAGGTCCCCCACTGTTGCAGTCATGACCTATCTGACCTTGCACGCCCTTTAATATTTGTTGTCTAAAGCTGAGAGTCCTAAAATTCAGTGTATAAATACTTCTCCTTGCTTTCTGTCTTCTCTGTGGGTTGTTCCTTTATGAACATGTAGCATGCTTCTCCATCTCCTGTGATGAGGCTGGGGACGGTCCTGCAGTGTTATGAACATGTAGAACAGGTGAGAGGAGAGGATCCAAGGGCAGGATATGATGAAGCAGGGACACACAGATGCCCCCAGGTGCTGGCCACCCACAGTTTCTTGCTTTGTGTTTTGGTTACATTAACATTCGCTTTATAATAATTGGTTAAAAATCTACATTTCTGATTTAAATACCATCTGTGATTTTTTTCACAATATAAAAATTTTAAAAATAAATCCTGAGAATTGATTTAAATGAATGTAGTTTAAGATATCCTTTAGCAATCTTATTTATTCTATTTCAGTTTTAATAAAATGGAGAGCTATTTAATGAGGCAGAAATGACCTGGAAAATTCTTTTCTTAACGTAAATGATCATATCTGTGTCTTGTTATAAGGTTCGTTACCATGGAACCCAGATAAATTAATAGATTCTATCTGAGAAAAAAAAATACATAGACTTAAAAGTGAATGTTCACTCCTTTCTTTTCTGTGACCTGTACCATAGTTTAAAATTCTTCTCAGTGTGTCATGTGTCACTTCTGGGAACAAAGTCTGAAGCATCTCCTCAGGACAGGAGCTTAGCAAAGTCAAGCCCCTGACTCACCCTGTGTCACCATTAGTAGCAGAAATGCCTGGAGCTGTCCCCTGGATTCCCACAGGTTTATGGGAAGCTAGGGGTGTGACTCCTGGAGAGTGCCGTTTCCAGGCCGGGCTCCACAGCCATATCAGGAAAAAGGGAAACAAAGCAAATAATGCAAGACTGTGGGACGTTTGTGCACACGCGCGTGCGTGACACTTCACATATGCTATTATTTTCAAAATTGTCTTCTTCCTTGTCTTCGTTTTATTTTTGTATTTTATGTGTGGTGAGGGTTGCATGTGTGCATGCAGAGGTTGAGGACAACTCGCAGGAGCGGGTTCTCTCTCCTTCCACCAGTGGCTCCCCAGGATTGAGCTCAGGTCACCAGGCTTGGCATTGGTGCTTTAACTGACGAGTCTGATCACCAACCCTTTCACTCTTCGTAATGATATCTCTTGGCATTCAGTCACTTCATGAGAAAACCCCAAAGGCATAGTGGGACTGTTACTAGTGACGGCATGTTGGGAATGACAGTGACCCTTGATCACTTCACAGTCTCTTCCCATCATGCATTTCAGTCTGAGCAGGCTATTGCGCAGACTCTGGTGTATAGTTGTAATTTTATTTGGGGGACTGAGTCTTTGATCAGCAGCAAAAGCTTTTATCAGCTCCTTTTACAAACCCTGACTCATTTCCAGTGCTACAGCATGCGTCCCTAAGCCACCGAATATCTCACAATTGAAATATAGAAATTACATAATTTATACGGCAGCAGTGGGGATCTGTTTCATGGCTGATCGCTTTGATGTTGCCAAAGGACAGGAGCAGGGCAGTGTGGTTAGACCGTGGGCTTTGGGGAATTCTCTATCTGTTTCTTATCTCTCCATTTTACCTGTTCACTTCTGTTTTTATGCAGGTACAGCTTAACTGTTTGGACTGGAAAAGATGACATTTATTCCACTGAAGATTTACTTTACATTCGAGACTACTTTAATAAAACCCAAGTTTTCTATGATATTTTGGAACCACAAAACCATGAATTTAAACAAGCCATTGGAATCCGAGTCATTCTCTAAGAATATAGTTCTTAATAATATATATATATCTTCTAAATCACGTTCTCTTTGGTTTCCTTTGCTTTTTGCTGCTTTGGTCTCAATCAATGGCTGTATTAATTGTAATTATTGGCCTATGCTAAATGTATCTAATCAGAAATGCTTATTGTGTGTTTCCTCTGACTTTATAATGTCTCATGGCAGAACATGTCTGTACTTTGCCAACTGCAATAAAATTGTTTAAAAATTATAGTAACAGTGTTCAAGCTGGGTGTGGTAGCATGTGCTTATAAAACCCCAGGACTTCTGGGACTAAAACAGGAAGATCAAGAATTCAAGACTAGCCTGGGCTATATTGTGATACCCTGTCTCAAAAGCAAATGTTTTATAACGTCTCTATAATCCTCACACATTAATTTTGTAAAAAGGTTTGATTTAATAAAGTAACTACTTTTTGATGAAGTTAGAAGTACAGTATATTTGCCAAAAATGAAGTTCTCTCTCTCTTTGTTTTGTTTTGTTTTGTTTTGTTTTTTTCAAGACAGGGTTTCTCTGTATAGCCCTGGCTGTCCTGGAACTCACTTTGTAGACCAGGCTGGCCTTGAACTCAGAAATCTGCCTGCCTCTGCGTCCCGAGTGCTGAGATTAAAGGCGTGAGCCACCATGCCCGGCTAATGAAGTTTTCTCTATCTAACCCTTAGCACCTTTGTTGAGAAGTGTTTCTGCATTTGTTTGTTGTATGTCTATTTGTATATATGTCGTGGTGAGTGTGTGGAGGTCAGAGGACAACATGCAGGAGTGATTCTTTCTGCCATGTGCATCCCCAGCTTGGCAGCAGCAAGCAGCTTTCCTGCTGAGCTATCTTTCTGGCCTAATCATCTTAAAACAATAGTATGTAATGGCTAAGTGACATTCAAGACGCTGCCACTCAGGCTAAGGTCTAAAGGAACCACTCAGATTAAGTCTAAAGGCCTCCTAAGAAGCAAGAGCACTTAAAAGGGAACTGTGAGACTTTTTCTACTGCAGGTATATTCTGAATGGTCAGTTGTGTGGGATAGCACTCACGGCTTCACACACACACACACACACACACACACACACACACACACACACACACACACACACACAACTGAAGAGCACCTTTGGCCTAAACATAAAAGCTGAGCCTAGTAGGCCTTTGGCAGTGAGTATAGAGGTTTCATGACTCCCGGGGAAGGGCAGGAAGTACTAACTCTAAGAGAAAATAGAGATAAATGGATTTTAACAAACTTTTCATTGAGGACACCATTGAGATGGCGCAGTAATTAAGAGCACTGGCTGCTTTTCTATAGCACTGGATGGCTCACAACAATCTGAAACTCCAGATCTACAGGATCCAGTGCCATCTTCTGGACTCCTAACTACTCATGTGATGCACAGGCACACATTCAGACAAAGCACCCATAAACATGAAATAAAAATAAGTTCTTAAAAAAAGAAGACAGAGATGCCATTGAGGCTTATCTGACAACGGAGTGCTATTTTATGCAAAGAGCTCCTACAAACTGGTAAAAAGCCAAAAGCTTGAATTTAAAAATGAGACAAAAACTAAGAGATACATCACAAAATAAAATATTTATATGCCCAAAGCAAGTTTTTCTGGAAAGGTCCTGACAGTATTACCTCTCAGCCAGGAAATTTCATTTAAGGCCCAGTGAGATCCCAGTACATATGTCGCTGAATGACTGGCACTATAAGGACTGACAATTTGTTGGGGGGCAGGGGAGCACTCCTGCAGTGTCCAATAAAGATAATAACTCTGCCCTAGGACCCAGCCACTCAATCCATAAATGTAAAGTCAAGGGAGTGCCTGTGTACACAGAAAAAGACTTGTGACAGAATGTTGGTGGCAGTTATATCCTGAACCCCTAATTAGAAGCAACACATTTCCATCAGCAAGAAGACTGCTAAATATAATGGACTTACTACACAGCCCTAAAACGGTGTGAACCTCTTATTCACAGTCAGGATAATAGTAAACACAGCGCAGAAGGAATGGGACAGCTGAGCACACACTCTGTGGATCCATTTGTACAAAGTCCAAGAGCACTCACCAGAGGTCAGCATGATGGCTGCTCATGGAAGAGTTTTGGGTGGGCAGTGGGGCGATTTGGGAAAGTCATGAAAATGCCCATGGCTGTGCCAACATGCCTACTTGCATGTGTATGTGACAGGGAATTGCTGAGAAGAACATTTCACTGTTGTAAGGTGTACATATCAATCTTTGATAGTATTTTCACAGACCTTGATATATAAAAATGCATAAGTTGCTAACATACACTGAGAAGCCAGCCCTTTCAGCTCTTGTTAATGTAGAAAGATGCTGTGGGTCGCAAGACAGCATTACAGGACAGCATTCTATGCAAAGTTATTTACATGCACTGAAGAATTTTGCAAAGAAGTTCAAGCACAAAGTACTTGACTCTCGCACATTCCCCAAGTCTATGGTATCAGGGTTGTGGTCTCAGTCTTCGAGTTCAGCTTGCCACAACTCTCAAGACCCTTCCACCCTAGAGGAGCCATTGATAAGTTTGATTGTTCCAAATTTCAGAGCCTTTCAGATCTACAATTGCTTCTGGTGCTGTGAGAATGGTGTAACCACTCATTAGCCATTAGGATTTGATTTCTCCAGTGGGAAATTATTAGAAGTAATTTGGAAGTTTATTGATTTGCTTGGTATCTTAGTTCTCTGGGCTTTTTACTCCCAGTAATCAGCATCTAGTGAATTCATAGAAAGGTGCTGTATCCCTCTCCTTGTTATTTTTGATGTGAGCCTTCCTCTGAGGAGCTTTCAAGGTTCTGAGAGTCACAAGAGTCATACGTTCATGAACAAAAGCAAGGATAGTTAAGTGTTAAAAAGAAAGATTCAGACGGGCCAAATCTCTTCCTGTAGAAACTGAGATTGATCCAGTCTGCTGGCCCAAGAAGGACTTCTGTCAGGGTTTGACATAGACAGGCCCGCAGAGGAACTGGGATTACTCTTCTAGCGGCCACATCTGTATTACTTTTCTGATTTTCCTGTCATTACTCGTCTCTTTTCTTTTTACCCATTTATCCCTAAGGTGGGACCACAATTTGACTGGTCACATGATTTTGGAAGAAGCCCACGGTTTCCTGCGTCTCGGGGAAGAGGAAGTGGAACAGACATCTGATCTCCAAACATTTCCCTATGACCTCCAGGTTGTGGGGAAGGCCCCGCCCAGACAGCTGAGAAGAAATCTTGAGATGCCGCTGAGGTGCTTGGACTCTGCAGGGATCACAGCCCTTCTGGAAGCAGAAAAGGGTTGTGGTCAATTTGGAGTGTGAGGAAGGCAGGGAGAGCCAACCAGGAGACTGGGGATCCTCAGAAAAGAGAAATGAAGGCCCGAAGCAGGATGATAGGAAAGAAAATCAAGAAATGGACGAAATGTTCACGGGCTGTGGTTCCATAACGACTCCACTGCGGAGCAGACAAAAGCTTGCATGCGTGACCAATATGGAACCTGGCTAATGGCACAGGACAGGGAAGAAGCCAGCTAGAGCTTTCTTTCTCAGGGGGTCACGGATGCTACTCCATACCAGTTTGGAGAGAAAAATGAAAACCTTCACTAATTCTAGACCTAGTTTCTATTCTAAGAAAGACATTCTTTAAGTAACCCTACTTTCTAAAGACTTCACCCCATCTCACCCCACTCCCATAGCGATGTTGACTCTACTACATATTTAAATTCCTTC
Organism: Mus minutoides; assembly: GCA_902729485.2. Classification (NCBI taxonomy): domain Eukaryota; kingdom Metazoa; phylum Chordata; class Mammalia; order Rodentia; family Muridae; genus Mus; species Mus minutoides. The sequence goes on from LR749898.1 coordinate 125,825, forward strand.
ATAATCTCAGACAATAAAACTTCCCACACAGCCCGCAGTTACAGTGTGTGTGGAGGGGGTGCTGGCCAGTCTCCCGGATCCTTCCCATTGCCTTTGTTCCTGTGGTAGGCTTGCTGGAGAGCTTGTCCCATGATCTCTGGGGCCTGAGCCTTCTGTGCTTCATTGCTGCTGTAGATTAAGACTCTCTCTCTCTCTCTCTCTCTCTCTCTCTCCTTGGAGAGGAAGAACATAACAAAAGCCCAATTTTTAAATTAAGATATTTGTCTCTGAAAGGCTTGCTTCTTTATCAGCTCAAGGGCTGATTAAGAAAGAAAACGCCTGGGCTCAGGACAAAGCTTGTCTAATGTGTGTTGGTTACGCCTGTTGCTGTGGTAAAGCACAATGAGCAAAGGCAATTTAAGGAGAATTTATTCTGGCTTACAGTTCCAAAGGGATAAGAGTCTAACGTGGTGGCACAGAGGGATGGTAGCAGACAGCCTGAGCAGGAAGCCGAGTGCTCACATCCTCAATGGCAAACATGAAGTAGACATGGTGAGCTAGACGTGGGCAAGGCTATCAACCTCAAAGCTCTCTGTGGCGACAGATTTCTACCAGCAAGGCCACAGATCCAATCACCCAGCAACCAGCACCACCAACTAGGAAGAAAGTACTCAAATACTGTGCCTATTGGGGGGTTTTCTCATTCAAACTACCACAGCATGTGAAAGAGGTCCTGGGTTCAATCCCCAGCATCACACACACACACACACACACACACACACACACACACACACACACACATTCCTGTTGTACACCACCCTTTGGTACTCCTGCCAGCACGGGACTGTAATAACTCACTTTATCACAGGCCATGGTAATTGAAGAGCTGTACCCAGCGAGGTTCTTCTGTTCTACCACCTTCCTTCCCGCTGATTTTGTAGCTCTTAAAACTGCTCCATCATGGCTGCCTGCTGTAGGATAGACTCACATCTGCACTGGCCAGAATGTTCCTTCAGCTTCCACTTCTTAGTCCCAATGAGGACCCACAGTTGCAGGAGCCAGCTAGTAAGTGGTTTTTTGTTTTTTGTTTTTTTTTTTTTTTCAATTTGAGAAAATTGGTTTTGATTGAAATGTTTTCCTGGGTCATCAAAATCTGTGTCATCCCTACCAACACCGAGTGAGCACAAAAACAAAGCAGAGGCTGGGGCATGACTGAAATCCCAGAATCTGCCTTCAACTTTCTCTATCCAGTCTAGAACAAGTAAAGACAATCTCAAAGAAAGATCATGAAGTAAGAGGCCCTCCTGTTGAGTGTCTGACCCACAGCCTTCCCCTTTGAGTGTCTCCAGGAATGGCACCTCGCTCTCCCTAGGACAAGCTTCTTCTGGATTGGCAGCCCCAGTGGAAATAGTCTAGAAGCTTATTTTCTAGTCATGTTTGATTGCACTTGAAGACTTTGGGCTAAGGCTTGTCATCATCCATTTCAGTATATAAGGCCATCCAGCGAATCACAACTGACTCTTCTTGAGCTAAATACTACTATTTATTTATTTATTTATTTACTTACTTACTTATTCATTTAATGTATTACTACACTATTCCTGTCTTCAGACACACCAGAAGAGGGCATCAGATCCCATTACAGATGGTTATGAGCCACCATGTACTTGCTGGGAATTGAACTCAGGACTTCTGGAAGAGCAGTCAGTACTCTTAATTGCTGAGACATCTCTCCAGCCTCTACATACTACAAAACTGAAGAGAGAGCGCTTTATTCGGCATCATGGTCTTGGAGGGTTTCAGTCTACCATGGGGTGGGATGCATGGTTGGACCATATGGCTGTGGCTGTCCCCTGTACAGCAAACAGGATGCAGACAGGGACCCAAGACCCTGAAAAATTACATGCCACGTCATTTCTTTGCCAGCCAGGCCCCACCTAGGAAAGACCCCAGCTTCACAAAATGGAGCCAGGAGCCTAAAGAGCAATGTTCAGTACGGGAGCCTATGGGGAACATTTTCACTTCAAACCACAGCTCTTCTTCTTCTTACATGTGCATTTGGGTTTAAATGCCAGCCCCAGAATCAGATCTTCCACAATTAATCAAGGAATTCTGGTTCAGTAGTAGACACAGAGTAATCTTCCAGTCACATGATCCAGGCCCGATGGCAGTTCTAGCACACACCGACTGCACCGAGCTAGTGATGAACTGGAGTTGTCTACTTCCTTTATCTGTCATTGATCTTCCTAACCCTGCGCACTGAGCCTCCTGCATCCCGACTGCCTCTCACTGCGGATTTGATCCTGCGACTCAGTATAGTGGAGTCCTCCAGGGGTTTCTGTTATCTGCAGGGCATCCTTCCCAGCCTTCTCTTCCCATTCCTTCCCTCTAATTGTAGATTTTTAGAGAAGGGTCGTCACAGAGACAGCATGTCAGCTTGGGAGGTTGACAGGTGAGTCTACCATATCTGATGGGTTCGCTGTGCTTTGGCTCTCCTAGGAACTTGGACTTGTGATCCAAACACCAGCTGTGCGTGGATAAGATAAGAAACTATCCAAAAAAAAAATAAATAGTAGCCAGGTGTGGTAGTACATACCTGCTATTCCAGCATTCCAGAGGCTAAGGCTTGAGAGTTTTCCACTCAAGGCCAGCCTGAGCTATATAGTGAAACCCAATCCCAACCAAACAAAATAAATGTGATCTAAAGAATACTGGCACTAAACAAAGCTATATAAATATAATTATTCATCTACTAAGAGTCATGGCTTCCAATTGGACTAAGCTTTGTATTAAATTAGGTTTTAAGCCAAGCACAGAGGTATTGCCTGCTCTCCCAGCTCCTTGGTAGTCTGAGGCAGGTGGCTCACTTGAGCCCAGAAGTTCTGGATTCACCTGGAAAATGTAGGGAGACTCTACAGAGAGTTGGGGGTGGTGGTGAGAGAGAATGAAAGATGGAGAAAGGAAGAAGGAGAGGGAGAAAAGAGGAAGGTAAGGAGGGAGGCGGGGAGGGAGGAAGGGCAGGTTGGTTTTGAAAAGCATTGCCGGGCATGGTTGGCAGACCTTGCCCTTTTGGCTTCTGCTGATAGTTCTTGCTAACCAAAGTGTGTCCACCACGTGGGGCTGTTCATAAAAGGTAAAGAATGGAGAGGCTCGGGGCTGCAGGATTTGGGCAAGTTCCCCAGGCAGCGCTGCCAGCCAGTAATACAAACATCCTACTTTGGCTTTATGAGTATCTATGTGTTCCTCGATGGAATTACCTTGCAACAATTGTAACATATATTTGTATGTGAGGTACTCAAGGTGTGTGTGTGTGTGTGTGTGTGTGTGTGTGTGCATGTGTGAATGCATGTGCATGAGTGTACAAACCAGTGGTCAATCTTGAATGTCCCCCTTTATTGTTCCCTATTTATTTTTTGAGACAAGGTCCCTCAATAAACCTGGAACTGGCTAGCCACTCCCAACTCCACGCACTCCCCCCCCCCCCGCGCCCCCCCAGGCTCTTGCCTCTGGCTCCCAGGTTCATAGCTGTGCTGGAACTGACTAACCACCCGCCCCCCTGCCTCCCCACCCCCCTCCTGCTCCTACCTTTGCCCTCCTGGCTGGTAGCTGTGCTTAGCTTTTATGTGAGGCTGAAGATGTGAGCTCATCTCTCTGAGCTTGTCCAGCAAGTACTTTATCCACCAAACCATCTCTCTAGCCTCACTTTAATATATTCATACAGGATTTGCTCCCCTTCCACCCAATCTCCCTCCCCAAATAGTCCCGCTTACATTTCCATATGGTAGTCACATTTAAATATACATTTAAATCTAGATTCCACACTGGCAATATATATATTTGCCTAAGTCTGGCATGTTTGGCTTAACACGGCGATATCTCTTTCTATTTGTTTCCCTGCAAATGAAGTAACCTTGTTCTTTGGGACTGACTCACCTGTCCATGCCGAGGCCGATGGGACAGTCTGCTACAGTTTGCTAGCTCTATCATTCCTAGAAACTCATCACCCTCAAAAATTACCTTCAAAATGCAGTATCTCTGTTAAGCAAATACAGGAATCACAATTATTAGGAACAGAAAAAGATTTGTAAAGGGTTCTGTGGCTAGAAGCCTGCCCTGTACATGTCCACCAAGGAGACACAATGCAGGTGCCACTGCCTTCTCGGGAGAGGCAATGTTAAGCTCATCTTAATAACAAGACTGCCTGTCCCCTCTAAATGGAGAGCCCTTGGATCTATAATAAATGTAGTCTAAGGAATCCTGCTCATGAGAAACTGAGAGCCGTACCCATAAAATCCCCCAGTTAAAGGTGACCTTTAGGCTAATGTTAAATCAAACTCTATATGAAATTCAAACATAAATGTAAAACACACACACACACACACACACACACACACACACACGATTCCTGTAAGAAACTTTGGAGTCTCATCATGGGTGCCCAGTGACACATTCCATTTAGTGCAGTAAGAAGCCTGATGGAGTAGCTTTAAAGCTAGACTCTTAACAACCTAGGTATCTAAGGTGTGGTTAGGATTTCAAGAAGGTTAAAAATTATGGTGATGGTCAACAAAGTTTTAATCATGTCAAATTGTGTTTTCATGTTGGAAAGACAATTTACTCTTATCTTTTTGGTTTTTAAAGTACATGTGTGGAATAATTTCATTTGAAATTATGTTGAAATATTATTAGTATTTGAAGGAGAAATAAAACTTAGTCAAAGTGATATTTTAAATCTTTATTGATACCACCTTGATAATGAATTATTCTATTTACATATTCTTCCAAACTGTCACCTTACCATGTGAGGTCAAGTACTTTTTGTGATATTAAAACTTGCGAAAGGAATTCAGCTACTTAGAAACATCAGTACAATTTTAATTTCTGAATAAAAAATATTTCTAATGTAATTAATAGTCTCTTCAAAACATTAAATGGAAAAACCTGCAATTTAGTTTTTTAAATAAAAGCCACAAATAATTAAATAATTTCTATGTACATTTCAAAATGCTTATATCAAATTACCAAGAAAGGCCTCATGCCACCTGTTGGGCAAAGAAATGAAGCCGTGGATGATGTCACTAGACTCACACCCTTGGTTTTCTAGTGCTTCTGTTGGTCTTTGCTTCAGAACTGCCAGAGTGAAGAATTCCGTGAACACTATACTTTGAAGTCATGTAGGTAATATTGTCATTTTTTAAATATCTTATAGTAATGTGTATTTTGTTACAAGTTATTCATAGACCCTAAAATACTAGATGATCCAGATGTCACACCAAGGACGTTATCTTTATATATCTTTATATGACTGTCTAATAACTACATATCAGAAATAAAGATATTGCTTAGTAGTGACCCTGTAATACACCTTATGATTAGGTTTCTACTTGGATTTTGTAATTTTAGCTAAACTAAACTAATCTATTAATCAGTGTTTCTTTTTTAACATGAAGCAAGCGTTTAATTTCCATTTGTGTTCATTCCCAAACTTCTTGCTCCCCCCACCCCCCATCTGTTTTGGGTGTTTCTTTTGGGAAGGCAAGAATAATGTATATCAGGGTGAATCCTTTTTACTTGTTATATTATCTTGATATTGGAAAACTATGGAGAAAATACTAAAAAAATAACAGGAGGAGTAATTCCATAAGATAACATGATTGGTAAGTTTGTTTGAAAGCAATGTGTGGCGTAAAAACGACAGGATTTGGTACATGATTTGCTGCCTTGTCCTGACAGTTTGGAGAATGGGGGCAGCCTTTGCTATCCGTCATCCTTGTCCCCTTGTTTGAGACAGGGTTTCTTTACTTCAGTGTAGACAGACTATCTGAGCCATGTGTTTCTAAGGATTCTCCTGTCTCCACCCATCTCCCCACAGAGAATGCTGGGACTACAGATGCTTGCACACCTCTGTCTAGGTGTCACGTGCATTCTGGGAATCTAAACTGGGGCCATTCGGCTTGCCGGGCCAATGAGCCATCTCCTCCACCCCCGGCCCCCGGCTGCCGTTCTGAGGCAGATTTAGCAGCCACCATGAACACTACTTGCTCTATCTAGTTTTCATGCTTTAAAAGTTTTCATTAGACTTTTACCTGACCGAGTCAACATTTTTAAATAATCCATTTATTCTTCCTTTGTAGATTTGCTTTACTGATGTCAGTGTTTTGTTTGATGATTTTGGCAACATGAAAAACTACAACCTTGTGGACATAAAGTGTCCACAAAATTACTGACTTGAGAGCACTGTTTCATAGTAGAACATGAAGCCAATCTGAAATGTTAAAAGTGTTTCTAACATAGGCAACTTTCTTTCTTGGTGATGTTTTGGTTAGATGAAAAAAAACATGGACTGCATGAAAGTTGATAAATATTGGACATTTTGAGAAAAAATAGCTTTCATTTTGTTAGAATTCCCTCAGAAGCTATATATTAAGCTGTGCTCATGGTACTTAATACAAAATACACTATATTTTGATTTGCCTAGCTGCGATGCACTAGCTAAGACTTAAAAGGATATAGTTAAGATTTCTTCTCTAAGTCTATGTATTTCTGATACAGACATTTGAACATAATGTGTTTCCTAATGGTCTCTTAAAAATTTACTAATTGCTTAATTTGTTCTGTCTGCAGGGACTGCCTCCTTAACAGCATCTTTTTGGTTTTAAATTCTTTCGGGAAAATAGGGGCCGTCGGCACAAGCGCTTTTTGGCCACAAGAAAGCAAGCCGCAGATCTTGTTGTTGACACCAATGTCTGTAATGGGAGGGTGAGGATTCACATTCAAGGGTGGCAGAAAGCCGGGTCTGCTCTGCACGAGACTGTGATCTAAGGGGAAAGCCCCGGAACCACGCCTTTCCAACACCGCATGATTCCTCCTGCTCAGGGGGCCTGGAGGGGCAGGCTCTGCTAATTCTTTGGACCCTGAAAGCAAGGAAGGAGATGGCGCGAAGATCTTTTTCTTTGCAGCTTTGCCATCTTCTAAGGTTGGAGGAGTGATACCCTCAGCGAGCTGCGAATCAGAGCTGTAGTGATTGGCCCCAGAGTTTCGCTTTTGAACTATACTCTTCAGCGTGGAGGCAAAAATCTGATTAGAGTCTGGGTCCTGGTCAGTGGGAATCTCCACGCTTGTCTGGTTTCCTTCTGGAAACAAGGAATGGTAATTTATTTCATCATATGACATTTTCCTCGAGTTGACCTGGTCAAAGGCCCTGAGCAAGTGTGCGGTGTCTTTTACATCGATGCTCTGGTGCCTGGTGATGAACCGCTTAGAGAGTGCCAGCGCATTGGTTTTGTAGGCTATTTCTTCCTCTGGAGTGATATCTTGGAGCTCCTCTTGCAAGGAGGCTACTCTGGCCTGGTGCTTTAACAATGGGGTACTCTTGATCCAGGCTGGAGCCTGGGATAGCTTGGGCCCATTAGTGGCCATCCCAGGCCTCCGAGGAGAGTCTGGGTCCCAGGTATTATCACTGCCCCCACACAACTCCTTATCCTTGAAGCCAAAAAGTGTCAGGTCCGTCTCAGAAGAATATGAAAGTGGTAACGAGGCTGTTTTGATGTCAATTTCCGAAGGCGTGGCCGGCGGATGGCTCCCGTCCATGTCTGCGGGAGGCATGTTTAGGTACTGCTGGGTGGTGTGCCTCCCAGAGGGCGACTTCGCTGTGGTTATGATGATGACCTCTTTCCCTTTTGCCTGGCAAGCACTAAGGAGGACTTTCAGGGTATCTCTGTCTTCTGCATTTATAGCATAAACCAGAGCTGAGTAGCCAGAATGGTCCTGCAAGCTGAGATCGGCCCCACTCTTGAGGAGCAAGGAGACCACCTCTGGGCCGGCTCTTTCCAAGCACGCGTGCATCAGGGCACTTTTCCCGGATTTGTCCTGGATGTTGGGGTCAGCGCTGTTCTCTAAAAGGTATTTTACCATCTTGGCTCTACCGACGCTCTGTTGATCGACATGTTTGGTCTTACAAGCAATCATTAAAGGGGTTTCCCCACGGTCATTGCTTTCGTTGATGTAGGCGCCACCTTCTAGCAAAAGTCTAGTGAGGCGAAGCCTGCTCTGATGCACTGCTTTGATCAAGGAATTTCCGTCCGTTGAAACTTCTGAGCCCTCATCCATCTTCAAAAGTCAGAAATCAATACCTGGTTATCCAAAAAAAAAAAAAAAATTGACAATTAGACTCAATGTCCAACTAGTTCATCTTGTCATTTTGTCTATTTTTGAAATATGTATGATCAGGACATAGATGAGATTATGTTATTAACTGAAGCAGAGCAAAATCATAAATTGCAAAAATAAAAGAAATCTCAGAGTAATAGTAACCCTTCTGGATTGTAAGTTAAAATGTTTCTTTAAATTCTTCCTTGGAGCAGGAACTCAAGTCTTTTCCTCAATTTCACATTTAACAACAGTCTGCTTATTTTCTGCTCTTGAAGAACATAGTTTAAACATTCATATTAAGAAGCAAAGTTGGCTGAAGAAATAGCTAGCAGGTAAGAGAGCTTGCTATGCAAGCATGAAGACCTGACTCTCTAGCACCCTAGTGAGAGGCTAGGGGAGGCCCGTAGGCGGCCACATGGGCCTGTAACCCAACCATGGTCAGAGAGACAGGTGGGTTTTAGGGTCTCCCTGGCCGGCTGGCCCAGCTGCAAAGGTGACAGAAAGCAATCAAAGAGGCCTCCTCTGAGCCGGGTATGGTGGCGCACGCCTTTAATCCCAGCACTTGGGAGGCAGAGGCAGGTGGATTTCTGAGTTCGAGGCCAGCTTGGTCTACAGAGTGAGTTCCAGGATAGCCAGGGCTATACAGAGAAACCCTGTCTCGAAAAAACAAAAAACAAAAAACAAACAAACAAACAAAACAACCAAAAAAAAAAAGAGGCCTCCTCTCCTCTCCTCGTGTGATTACTAGTGTAATCACATACACTACGGGTAATGTACGGGTCCGTACATTCCTCCAACCAATGCATAGACCACACACGTGCACATGCATGCACACAAACCTAAATGAACAAATCTTATAGAAAATTATTATTATTTAAGAAACTGGAGAGATGGCTCAGTCATTAAGAGCACTGGCTACTCTTCCAGAGGGTCCAGATTCAATTCCCAGCTCAAAACTGTGATACCAGTTCTAGAGAATCTGACGTCTGTTTGTGTTCTCCTCAGGAAACCCACAGGCAGGTGGTGCTCAGACATACATGAAGGCAAAACACACATACGCATAGACACATAAAATCAAATGTAAAAGAAACTTTAAAAGGAGAAATGCAGGATTTGTAATCACTTAATCTTTACCATTGACACTAAAATTACATGTTTAATTTATTTAAGTATCTCTGGTTCAGACTTCCTCAACAGAGAATTTCATGATGAGGCAATAACCATCACTTTATATTGAGCTAAGAGAAAATTTGTCTTTCATTTGTGCTTACAGCAGGAGACAGAGATCAGATAGGTTTTATAAACATGATATGTATAGCATATAGATATAATCTGAATAAATTTTAGAAAGATAGTGTTTCTCCTAGTCCCTGGATCTTCTCATTATTGAGAGCATATTTTATTATTTGTCGTAACCAAGACCTCATAAGACGCTCTCCCTAGTTCATACTGTGCATTAGCATTGTACAAATGAGAACTAGGAACACCTCTACACCAAGGTGGCTGTCCATTTCTATGCAGTTCCAGCACAGCACAGTAAACGGGCTGATCACTGACTTTTTAAATTATGACTCCCAGCTGCTGGATCACTCTGGTAATCCTGCCATTTGAGATGTGTAGGCAGGAAGATCACCATGAGTTTGAGGCCAGTCTGGACCACAGAATATATTTAAAGCCACTGTGGGAGCTAGAGAGTGTGACCCTGGCTCAAAAATAAAGAAATAAAAAGGACCAGGATTGTGGGATGGAAATCTTCTGTTTGAAGTAGGAGAGGTGATTAACAGACTAGTCCCTTCCTAGAGGGAAAGACACAAAGAGATCAGAAGGCCAAGAGGGCAAAGATAGAGTCGGCCTCTGTAAGTCCCTGTAGGTGCTGGGCAGAGCTGCAAAGATACCAGCCTGTCCTGAGGAGCTCACCAGAGACTTGGAAGATGTTATATAGAACTGGTTATAGCAAGATTCACACGATTTAAACAGCTTTGGTCATTTAGGAACAAATGAGGTTTTTCAGAAGTCAGCTACTGGAGCTTCTTTTTGAAGACTGTATAAGAATTTAGCAGGTTTGGCTAGGTACATAATTCAGTGGTAGAGCATTTGCCTAGCACGTGAAAGGTTCCCAGTTCTGTCCCCAGCACCAAAACAAACAAACAAACAAACCAATAAACAAACAAAATTAAGAAGCCAATAAGAAGGCTTCATGGGTAAAGGTCATTGTGCAAGCCTGATAACCCAGGTTCAAGCCCCACAACCTACATGAAGGGGGAGAGAGCCAATCCATGCCCGAAAGTTGTCCTCTGGCTTCCACAGGTGTACCACGGCATGTCTCCACGCGCGCAAAAGTAATAATACATATTTTTAAAATTAACATTTAAAAAAAAAAGACTTTTGCAGACAGACAAAGGAAGAAGGGAGACAGTGAAGCCTAATCTGCAATTATCTATGATGACAGGCTCTGTTTATAGGGGCAGAACCAAACTCCGCAAATATGGCTGCAGATGGCTAAGGTTAGGGTTTATACAGCAAAATGCACGCAGCTCATTTTGCTCCCTCCTGAAACTTCCCAAGAGGAAAGAGTTTTTTTTTTTAAAGACATATACTCCCAAAGCCAGAGAGAAAACAGGGAAGAAAATAGCAGCCTGGAAGGCCTAAAGCGGAGAACTCAGCCTGAGAAAGCCTAGCGCTAACCCCATGCACAGCACCGACCCTAGAACTGGGGTTCCACAATAAGAAGAGTCAAAGGATGCCAGGGAACAAGCAAGCCTTGCTGGTCCAGTGAGACCTCCAGGGACAGCAGCAGAAAGCCTCCACACTCCCCGTGTCTAAGACTCCATCCCCAACCAGTACACCAACTCCATGTTCACTCAGATTCCTGGGCCATCCTGTCAGGTGAACGCTCTTGAAGTGTGGCTAACGGGTGGCTTCTCCAACTCTAGGCCACCAGTGACAGACAGCGCCCTGGTTCCACCCCGGGGCCACCTAGAGCTCTGTTCTCTGAAAATGCTAAGACACAGGATCTTTGGACTGAAGACAAGGAAGCGATTGTTTGAAAAGAGCTGAAGTGTATCCCACCCTCCACACCAGTTGTAAAAAAAAAAAAAAAACTGACAGAAGACACCGGACCCCTGGGGCGAAGGCTACGCAGGTCTGCATTTAATAGCCTACTTGTCTTAGGGTTTCACACACCACCAGGGCCGACATGCATCACCTGTGTGCCCCAGCCTTCTCACCAGTCCTTCCGTCCAGCCCTTTAGTCATGAGCCAATAGACAGAAAGATAAAAGCTTCAAAAACTCAGTATCCCTGAGGGAGCAAGGATGGGTGGGAGAAAGAGTCTCTGAAGAATATTCAGAGACCATGAAATCTCCAAAGAACATGAAAGAGGCCGGCAAAGCTCGGTAGCAAACGGGATGGCAGTAGTGCTGAGAATCTTCAAACACAGTGAAAAATAAAGGAAAAAAGCCGGGCTTCATGGCACCAGCCTGTCATCTCAGCACTCGAGAAGGAGAAGCAGAGGGACCACAAGTTCAAAATCAGTTTCACAGAGAGACCCCCATCTCCCAAGACAAAAATAATTCCCAATGGGGGGCGGGGGGACAACCAGAAATCCAGTCCGGGAACTCCAGCATCCAAATAATATTTCTAGCAAGAAAAAGAGGTAGACGAGTGTCCAAGTTAACACCAGCTGTCAACTCCTCAGCCTAGAGTCACATGAGAAGAAAGACTTGCCTTAGGAACGGCCTAGATCCGTGTGGACTGTGGGTAAATGTCTTGCTTAGTGACTGATGAAGAAGTGCCTAGCCCACCAAGGACCACACCACTGTTAAGTAGATAGTCCTGAGATGTATAAGAAAGCTAGGCTACATGAACCAGGACCAGGAGGGAGTCCTGCCCTGACTCACACACACACACACACACCCCCCCCCCCCGGTGGTTATGAGCTGGAAGTGTAAGGTAAACTAAGCCTCTCTTCTCCAAGCTGCTCTTGGTCAGAATATTTTATCTCAGTGTCAGCAAGGCAACTGTATCAAAGGGGGAGCACGAGAAGCAATCCACCACAAAAGTGGGGGGGAAGTCCCAGACCTGAGGAAAAAAGAGTTATCCCATCGAAAGGCAAAAGCAGAACATTTCACTGAGTGAAACAGCGCATGCCCATAACACGTGTCTGTGCACGTCCCATAACATGGGCGTGTGCACTTCCAGGGCACAGAAGAGAAGATTCCACAGTCTTGATGGCAGAGGAAGGCCCTTGGGTTTGGGGATAAGTCACATACCAAGGAATCAAACATAAGTATAGATTCGGGTACATCAACAATAGCAATGAGACACAATGCAGAAGTGTCTTTAAACATCTGAAGGAGAAATGACCCCCAGCTTTGAATTCTACATTTAGCCACACCTTCAGGCGACAACTGGAACATAGTCTCAAGACTTAACTGAAGGATGGAATCTACTGAGATCAAACGGTAAACAAGAAAAATAGAGCACTAGGCCATGGAAGCTGAAGACCCTGGAAGAGAGGCACCCCCCAGCCCCAGAGAATGCTGGAGGGACGGACCTGCCAGGATGTGCACAGACATGCTCAGTGCAGTCACCCACCATGGTCCATCTGTCACCTGAGGATCAAAGCATATAGCAGCCTGGCTTCAGTTCTTGTCTTTACTTGCTATGTCTGGACTCATCTCTGTGTTCCCCCTACCCACATGCTGTCCCCAAGTGGTGCTCATTTTAGCTCTGCTCTGACTCACTCACTCGGCTCTGACATCCTGGGGCAAGTCCTGGTGGGCTTGAGAGAGAAAGGTTAAACAAACAACCCCACTCCGTTTGGGCACTCAGCCACTGCTCTACACCATGTCCAGGCAGAGGCCATATTAAGGAATCCCAGGATTCATTCCTGACCCTGCCTAGGGTTCCTATAAGTGCTCACGAATCCTGGGCCAGCTCACCTTCTGAGACTTTCATCACATACAGGCAATATCAGCCTTCCTTCATTATCTGGCTTTCTGCTTGCTGTATAGTTAATGTTCTTTTTCTTAGGAGTCCACTATAAATAGAGGACAGCGACGAAAGCAAAGAGGACAACTACGACAGTGGGTGCTGGTGGAGGAGAGAAAATGGTGTGATCCTGGAGGGTCACCAGAGGCCTCTCAAGTCCCAGTGGTGCTCTATTTCTCAACAGGATGTTGTATTTAGAGGCATCTGTTCTTTAAACAGTATATTTCCACACATTCTTCCATATAGCACCACTCTTGGTATTATAGGAGCCTCCATACAGAAAAGGTCAATATATGCAAAGGTTGCATACAAGACCTTCCTTTCACAACATAGCCCAGTTCTTATGGTATCATTAATAATATTTCTTGTTGAATGTTCTATTGGCATTGCCATGAATAAGCCCACAAAAGGTAGAACTCCAAATTGAACCGCCTCCATTTTAATATCATTCCTGAAGCACAGCAAAGCACTCAGGGAACAGATGCACAGCCTGAAGGAAAGCAAATGCTTTGGTTTTCTCTCCCTGTCATCAAAGTCTAGAAGAGCTATTCTACCATCCAAACATACCTGAGATGTGGGATGCAGGAATTAGGATGGCAGTGTGGATACCAACTTGCAGGTCTACTCTGGAAGGAAAGCATGTGAAAGTTCACATGAGAATACCATAGAAATCACTTCTTTCCATTTTTCATATACAAATTGGTTTAATATGCAAAGAAATTAGGAGGCATTGGAACATAATATCAAGTACAGAAACCACTTAGTATCCAAGCCAAGAAAGGATTCAGTAGCAATCACACACACACACACACACACACACACACACACACACACACGCGCACACACACACACACACACACACACACACACACACACACACACAAAAACAGTTTAAAAAAATCCTTAGGCCAAAGTCATGCTTGAGAAATAGACACTTTAATAAGAATAAGTTACAATGTTCTGACTTCTTGTGTTTGTTTCTTTGTTTGTGATGATGAGGTCTCACTATGTTGCCCTGGATATCTAGAATTCACAATGTAGACCATGCTGGGTCTCAAACTCACAGAGATCTGACTGCCTCTGCCTCCAAGGCCTATGCCATCCTGCCCTGCTGTGACTTTCAATACTACACTAAGACTCTTATTCGGTTGTTCTCATTCTTAAGTCTAAGAACCTTTAAGTGTGTGGAAAGATGGAAAGACTTTAGTTTACTTTACACACACACACACACACACACACACACACACACACACACACACACAGTCCTCTTCTACAACACGAATCCTAGGCAGTTATGCTCACAGCTTTTCTCTCAGCAAGGCTGGAGCCAGGAAGCTCTAAGACAGCGAACTGTCAAAAGCTAGAGACTGGGCTATCTGAAAGGGCAGTGGCCTCTTCTTTGTCCCTCAGAAATGGGGATGCTGTGGACCGCAGGGTGTCAGGGAGGTTGAGCTGAGTACCACTGGCTGCCTCCTCTATTATGTGGATGATGCTGTGGACCACAGCGTGTCAGGGAGGTTGAGCTGAGTACCACTGGCTGCCTCCTCTATTATGTGGATGATGGCAGCAAAAAAAGGGGTCTAGGAGGCTTTCTTTTCACTGGAATAAACTGTTTGTAATCACTTTTGCATATGGATGTCGGTACATGTTCACTGGGGTGGGGGCATGCCTGTGTGTAGCCAGAGGTCAATTTCCAGTGTCCTTCGGGAGCTACCCACCTTGTTACTTAAGGTAAGTACTTAGGGATCTCTGATAAGGCTAAGTTTAGCTGGCCAGAGAGCCCAGGGATCTGGCTGACCCTCCTTTCCCAGTGCTTAGATTATAAGTGTGCACCCTTTATGTGGATGCCGGAGACCAAACTCGGGTCCTCGGATTCACATGGCAAGTACTTAACCAAGTGAGCTGGTTCCCCAGCCTTGAAATTATGTTGGTTGCTGACACTGGCCTGAACACCTGGGCTCCAGCAATCCTTCTGCCTCAGTCTCTAGAGTATCTACAACCATAGGCTTCCACACTGAGATATAATGGCTTCTTAGTCCACTTGAATTTTAATATTTCATAGGGCCATCTGTTACTGTTGAAACTTCAATGTTTTTAGAAGAGGGTTGTCAGATACGTCACTCCCCAGAGGTTATGACCAGGTTCCTGGAGCATCACTGTATAATCACTGCCTTACTAGAACAACTCTGTCTTTAGGCCTTCACCCTCTCTGAGGGGGTCGTTACCCTTGTCAGATCCATCTGTAACCCCCCAAATCTGACATTTGAATATGACTTCTCTTTGTAGAGTGTTTGATGAAGACCCACTTCTCTTGCCTGGGACGGTCTTTCCTCCTGTAGGAAGCTCCCTGAGAATGCAGAGCTGAGACCATGTGGACATGCGGTCAGCCCATTTGCTTCCCTCCTTTTACTGATGCTTTCTCAGTGTCATTGCACCCTTCACATAGGTGACAGGTCAACTGGAACAGAATCAGAGTCAAACAGACCCAGAGCTCAATCATAATTTTCATAGATGTTAGCTGTATGTCCTAGTCAAGCCTTGGCCTTCTGGAGTGTTGGCTTCATCATCTGTGGAGTGACAGTCTTATAATGTTTATGCTGTGTGCCCTTGGAAGTGAACTTAGCACCTGAAGGAAGGTTTCCTAGTGAGCCTCCTGCTTGGCTCACTCCTCTTTTCAAGAATTTTATCTCAGAATTTAACCTTCTCTTTCTATTGCATCCCAAACCCAAAGCCTTTTAAAATAACAGAGCTAGGAAGAGGGCTTGGGGAATAAAATAGTTACTTTGAGAGCATGAGGACCTGAGTTTGACTCCCAGAACTGATGTGAGAAGAAATATGGGCATGGGAGTGCATGCCTGTAACCCCAGCACTCAGGAAGCAGAAATACATAGATCCTGGGCCTCACTGGGTCAGCAAGTTAGCCTACCTGGTGAGTTCCTAGTTAGTGAAAGACTTTAAAGAAATGGTAACAGCTAGGGAGACGTCTTAGTCTGTAAAGGACTTATTGTGGGAGAACCAGAAGTCAGATCCTCAGCATCCACATAAACATAGGGTGGATAGGGAAAGTGAAGACAGAACACACACACACACACACACACACACACACACACACACACACACACACACACACGCATGCACATACGCATGCATGCACATGGACCTGTAAACCAACATGTGCTCACAAATGAGCAATGTGCATAAATATATGCACACACACACCATGCACACATACCACAAACTAGACAGTGCTTGAGAAATGAAACAAGGTTTTTCTCTGGCTGATATATATATATATATATAATTATGTGCACCTGCACACACATGACAACATACAAATGTACACAAACTAAGTAAATAACTTTAAATTACAAATAGACTATTGGAAATGACTTTTTTACTCTGTAAGTAATGATTCATCAGATTGAGTGGAATCTGGTAAGAATTTCCTAGATTTTTCTTATGGGTTCCTACATTATTAGATGATTCTAATTACTAAGTAGTTGTATAAATCCCTCTTTCTATTTTATTTCTTTCTTATGTTTTATTTTATGTGTATGAGCATCTGACCATATGTATGTCTGATATTTTATGTGTATAAATGTTTGCCCATATGTATGTCTGTGCTGGTGCCCTCAGATGCCAGAGTAGGGCATATGATCCCCGTGAACTAAGAGATATAGGTGGTTGTGGGGAGCAATGTGGGTCCTGGGAATTGAACCTGGGTCCTTTGGAAGGGAAGCCAGTGATCTTAAGAGTTGAGCCATCGCTCCAGCCTCATTTCTGGTTAAAAGTAGAAGTCTTTAACTTTAGTTAGAATGCATCTCTGTTCCCTGTTAGTTAAGCTTCCACTCAAAATTTTTGGTGGGGGGAGGACTCAAAGCTATATACTTCCAAGGACAAAGACAGCTAGAGGAAAGGTGTTATCAAATGAGCAACTTCAAATAAGCTTTGGAGGGAGAGGAGGGCTGTCAGAGTGATCAATGCTGCCATGTATATAGTATATATGACCCTTGACCTGTAGGCCCCAGTAGGCCCAGGCACCATGCAGGGTGGCAGTGAGGCAGGCACAGGGCAAAAACCAGAGGTGGGTTGAAAATCCATGGACAGATCATCTGGTCTTCCAGATGCTGCCCCCACCCTATGTAGCTGACAACCAGTTTCTTGGGCAAAACCCCAAACAAAGACTGGCCATATGAACAAATGGCTCAGAAAGACCAGAGATACTAGAAGCATCAGATAGTGTGGACAGAGGGAGAGTTTGCAGGCTGGAGCTGGTATTCTGCCACCAGGAAACTAGAAAACGGGCAAAGCATGGCACCTTAGACTCAGGGGCTCTTGGGAAAAAAATATCTGTTGACAAATGGAGCAAACCATACCTACACTCACCCTTCCAGACACCCACTGCAAATGGAAATAGAAAGTTACCTGAAAACATCCTAATTTCAAACTTGGGTTTAGTCTCTTCTCTCGTTGGATGAGGTTTCTGTCAGCCAGCTGTCAGCTCCTACCAAAAGAAATCAGAGCTATTCAGAGGCACATAAACACTGACGATTTGTTGCCTGCGTCTCTCCCATTTGGAGTTGAGTGTTTTAATTCCTTGTTTAGAAATCCCTACAGTGTTGGTTTATCACATTTCACCGACTCCCAGTTTGTAAATGAGTCTGGAATGGATCCCACGCACAGCAACCTAGTCTGTTTGCAGGCAGGCCCACCCCTCGGTGCTCATCTGGTTCAGTCCATATTTTGTACAGAGAGTAGGAAAGGTGATTGGACTCTCCCAAGGTCATTCCTTCTTTCTGCCTGCCTGAAGTACGGAATCTCAGTTTCTCTCTGCCTCTTAGATGACGGACATCCCACAGCAGGGCCTAGTTGGGGTACCTGATTAGTGTGGTACCCAGCATGGCAGTGCTATAAGTCTGACATGCTTGGAAAGCCATCTTGGAGCTGATTCTTCCTATTGCCTTTGTCCTCCCACCGTCCCCAGCTTTCTATTTATTAGGACATGAGAGAGATTTTCCTTTGTGTTCCCTCTTATAAAACAGTTGTCTGGCTGTGGAGCCATAAAGTGGGTATTTGACTCTAAAGCTCAGAACAGTCCTTTCCCTTACCTAGTTCCTGCCCTGATGTGAAGGAGGTGGGGAACCTGGGCTCTTCCAGAGTTACCAGGTTTGGGAGTATTGTTCCTAAGTGGGGGTGATGCGGGAGGGGGGCAATATCTACATTACTGTAGATGATTGTGAGTTTAAAGATCAGGAGGCAAGCCGGGTGTGGTGGTGCACGCCTGTAATCCCAGCACTCGGGAGGCAAAGGCAGGCGGATTTCTGAGTTCGAGGCCAGCCTGGTCTGCAAAGTGAGTTCCAGGACAGCCAGAGCTACACAGAGAAACACTGTCTCAAAAAAGCTAAAAAAAAAAAAAAAAAAAAAAATCGGGAGGCATTTACTGCTTAAGAATTCAGTAAGTACTAGGTTCCAAATACGCATCACCCAATACAGGTCCTGCTTATGTGAGTCCCCTGGACTTGTGGGACCTAACAGGGAGATGCCACGTTTCACACACCAATGGCATCTCCATCTTTTCATAGTCCCAGAATAATGTAAGCCTTTAAAAAAGGATTTCTTACTCCTGTTTGTTTCCTGGTTGCTTCCAAGCCCTGCATCTGCTCACACAAGGGTGCCTCCACCATCATCCCCAAGTTGTTTGAAAATTAATTTCCTTGCAGAGGTGAAGGGCAGAGGTGCTGCCACAGTCCAGAGGATTAGGGAACCCACGGGTCCCACAGAAGACTACAACCCAGGAGCCAACCAGGACTAGCGGCTTGCAGCTTTCTCTTCCCAATCAGCTCTTCAAAATCACTGTCCTGATGGGCAAGCAGTCCAAGGCCAGACAGCAACTGAAATGAGGCCAGCCAAAGGTCATAAGCAAAATGTGTCTCTTCCCAGCAAGCAGAGAGTGGGAGCCAAATAAAAGATGCACTGACTCCCCAGGAAAAGTCAGCTTTCTTGGGTCTCCAGTCTTCTAAGAAATATTCAGGAACTGCCCACGGGAAGGAGTTAGTTTATAAGGTGTGCTGTTTCCCTCACATAGCTACAAAGCTAGGATGTCTCCCATGAGCTCCTCCTGGGGCTAGGTTATGGGTGCCTAGATCTCATCTTCTCCTCAGAAGATTCCCTCCCTCAGCAGAGACAGAGACGGGGGGAGGGGATGAGGATGGGGGTAGAATTTGCAAACCTGCTCCTCCAAAGTGTCTGGGAAGCAGCGAGGTATCAAGGTGACTGGATTTCCAGACTGTTGAGTGTGCAGGCGGCGTGTCTTCAAGGTCTGTGCCTGGTTTCCTCAGATTTTCCCCAGTTCAAGAGAGAGCAAGTCCAAGGTGCTGTCGGAGAAGGGCAAAGGAAGGTGACTGGGGCGACAGCGCTGGGGCGCGGATGGGGGCGGGGTGCTCATTTCGTCGCCTCCACTCAAGCCAGGGCAGGCAGCTGCCCAAGAAAAAGGCTTGTGCCAGGAGGCCCTGGGCAGTGGTCCCCGCGTAGCCAAGCACTCGGCCCTCGCTGGGGAGATGGCGTGCTAGAGAGCGGGCAGCACTGGTCCTCCGCCCGGGCTGGCGCCGCTCTGCAGCCCGCTCTCCGCTGAAAGGGTCTGGATGCCCGGTGCCAGGGATGTGCGCACCCGGGAGCCGCAGGGACCAGACTGCCTACCCGGCGACCCCGGTTCCTGCAGCCCGAGGTTGCAATCGGCTCCGCGGCCCCAGCCCGCGCTCCGTACCTCTGCTGCCCAGCGGCCACGGGCACCTGCGGCCACGCGCTCCTGCCGGACCCCGCGACCCGCGCGCTCCACCGGCCGAGTGCGCGCCGCTCCCGCCGCGGGGCTCCCACCCCGCAGCCCTGGGCCCCGGGCCGCTCCTCCCGCGTCGCGAGGCCCGAAGGCGGCGGAATCCGCAGACCCGCGGGGTCCGAGCGCGAGCCGCCAACCGGAGCTGGGGACTTGCGGGAACCCGGAGGCGTGCGGCGGGGCGCGGGCGAGCCGGAGTCTCCCGGGAGGCCCCTGAAGCCCGCTGGCCCTCGGTGGCCCGTAGTGGTCCGCGGTAGCAGGGTCTCGGTCCCCACACTGGCAGCTGCGGTGTCAAATGTGCGGCAGGTGCCTGTTCGCAGGGCGCACCGAGGCCACACGGCCTCGCGACCCTCGGTGCCTCAGTCTCGCAGCTGTCACCGCATCCCAAAGTTTCCCCAAGTGCAGCGGGCGGACTGACCTGGGACGCGCTGTCGGATCGGCAGTGGTCCTTCACCTTCCTGATCGGCTCCTGCTCGGACGTGCCGTCCGAGCTGGGTGACTGTCGACGATTCGGCGGCGACTGCGATCTCAGTCCCCTGTCCGTGTCACCGGGCCCCCGCCCCTGCCCTGCAGACACAGGCGGGCCACGAAGCGCTGGAGCGGGAGCGGCGAGGCGCGCACCTCGCCAGACGCGGGGCTGGCGCTTCCGCTGGGAGTGACGCGCCCGCGCTCCGCCGCGCTGCAGGTGGGGGCGGCGGGCCAGTCCAGGCCCCGGGGCCAGAAGATGCTCTCCGAGGCTCCGCCTCCGCTCCTAAGCCCCGCCCATCTCCACTCCAGGCCACTGAGCTTTGACAGCTGCGACTGGAGGGAGAGCGGATGGGCAGAAGCCCAGGGTAGACCAAGAAAGATGACCCCCCCACCCCGCCCCAGTCCCTGTGCCCTTGGTTCGGGTCTGCGTCCGCGTTCCCTTCCATCCCATATCCATCTCATTGGTCTGAGATTCAGCCTTCACAGGTTCCCTTCTCCACTTCAGGTAAAGCCAGAGCCCCACTAAAGAACTGAACGTTTGTAGGAGCAACCGTTTTGTTTTTATTTTATGAATTTATAATTTCATTATACTCTAATTAAGGCTTAATGGAATAGCTAACAAAATTTCGCAAAGTAAATTTGAGGTATTAAACTCCACAGAGACATGAAGAAAAAAGGAAATTATGTAAACGAGATAGTTTCAGCTCTTCATATGTATTGAAGGAGGTGAGAATTTAAGGCCAGCCTGGGCAACATACTTGCCTAAAATCAAGCTAGTCTGTAGTTTTTCCATCCCCAAAGGGGAAGATAATATACCCTTAGGCAGACTTCCTCTACTTAAATAAAATCCCTGTGAAATGGTTCCTTATAAACATTTGTCACATATTCTCAGGACATGTTGCACCAGAAGCAGGCTCTAAGAAGGTGGACTACTGGGGTGTGTCACCCTTTGTTTACACACATTTGGGGAGTCCCTGAAAGGAGAGAACAAACTTTTATGAAGGTATGGGTCTTTCCCCCATCTCTTTTTAATAGTTTTATTAGTGTATACACAGCATGCATATTAAAAGGTGTGGACCACAAGTCCAATGATTTGTGTACAAACTGAAGCGTCAGGCAGATCAACAACAGAAAGTATTACCAGCAACCCAAAAGGTCCCCTTATGTCTGCACCCTTGGAGGACTGGCGGCTCTGCCAGCACAGAACGGTTTTGTTGTTTGTGTGTTTTCTAACATCATTTGGGAATATGTCTTGTTGCCTGGGTTCCCCCTCCTCCCCTCACTGTTACACTTCAGAGGATATGTTGTGTATGACTTGCGTTTCTCGTTCTTTTTGTTCGTTGTGTCTGTGTGTTTCAATTTGCTTTGCTTCTGGTAGACATTTGGGCTATTCTCAGGCTTGGGAAAGTCCACAGATACTGCTATGAGCACAGCAGGTGACATCACCTGCCCACCTACCTGTAGACACAGTTTTGTGGGGTACACCTGAGAGTGGAACTGTGACTCATGACATCAACGTGTGTTCAGCCTCTGTGGATGCTGCCAAACTTCAAAGTTTATCCAGTTTTCACCACTACTTTACAAGTTCTTTATCGATTGCTATTACAAACGAATCTCATTGATAATTGATAATCACCACATTTAACATAGTGCAAATTTATTTACTTGATTATAGTTATGGAGGTCAGAAATGCAAATAGCTTTAATGTTACTGAATTTAGCAGAGTTGCAGGGCTGTGTTGATTCTGGAGGGCTGTTATGAGAGCATCTGTTTCCCCTGCTCCTGGCTTTCAGAGGCCTTTTGGATTCCTTGACTAGTGGTCTCTTCCTCCACAATCCTATTCAGATGTCTCTGTGTCTGTCTGTCTCTGTCTGTCTGTCTCTCTGTCTGTCTCTGTCACTCTGTTTTTCTCTCTCTCTTTGTCTCTGTCTCTCTGTGTGTCTCTCTGTTTCTGTCTCTCTGTCTCTATCTTTCTTTTCCCCTCACTCCTCTGCGTTGGCTTGCTTTTGTTTCCCTCTGACCCTCAGCTTCCTTTTCACCTCTGACCTCCCTGCCTTAATCGCTGTGATTACCTCTGTATTTGCACTGGGCTTACTTGGATAATCTGCCATCTCAAGATTCATAATTTAATCACACCTACAAAGTTCCTTTCCCCACATAGCATAACATATTCACAGGCTCCAGAAATGAGGCTGTGAACTTCTTTGGCAGGCTATCATCTGGCTTCCTCCACCCACCACTGAAGTACTGGAAGCTATTTGCTAGAGACAAGAGATGCCTGGGGGTGGGGGGCGGGAGAAATGAAGCCTGGAGGATTTTTCTGTTGACCTGGTCCTTACCAGGTCAGGAGATGGGCTGTGTTGAGAAGTCATCCTTCCTGGTCCACTGTTCCTGAGAGCTTTCATAGAATGAGAGTCCAGGCTGCTTTGGGCTAGAAACACCTATGCTGAGCTAAAGGCTAGAGAAGGCAGACCTGTTTTATCTCATGTATGGGATGCTGTGGTCTGAATGTGTTTCCCACAGTGGTACACTGAAGTGTAATTGCAATATTTGAAGATGGAATGCTTGGAAGGTGATGAGTCATGGGAGTCTGGCCCTTAGGATGGGTTAGCACCCTTGAGAAAGGGCCCAAGTGGGTAGTAGCTGGTGTCTGGGAATTCTCCACATGTGACAGGCAGTGCTCATTCTCTCCAAAGGACGTGCAAGCAGCACTGCCAGAAACCATAAGAGCATCCCTGGCCAGATGCTGAGCTTCTAAACGTCCCAGGCTCTAGAACCCTGAGGGGCGCTTTTCAGTTGTCCCCAAGGTCCCCAGTCTGTGCTATTTTTCGCTAGGGCAGTGTTTTTTTTTTTTTTTTTTTGAGGGGGGGGTTTGAGACAGGGTTTCTCTGTATAGCCTATATATTTACTTTATAAAGTAAATAAATTTGCACTATGTTAAATGTGGTGATTATCAATTATCAATGAGATTCGTTTGTGATAGCAATCAATAAAGAACTTGTAAAGTAGTAGTGAAAACTGGATAAACTTTGGAGTTTGGTAACATCCACAGAGGCTGAACACATGTTGATGTCATGAGTCCTTGTGATATGTGCTCACATAAGAATTGTAATATTTAGCCATGTATTTATTGTACATTTTAATATAAAATAAAGTCTAAAATTATTTAAAATTTATATTTTGTAATTATATAGAAATAAAATGTATTATTGTTTTCTTTTTTTTTTTTTTTTTTTTTTGGTTTTTCGAGACAGGGTTTCTCTGTGTAGCCCTGGCTGTCCTGGAACTCATTTTGTAGACCAGGCTGGCCTTGAACTCAGAAATCCGCCTGCCTCTGCCTCTCAAGTGCTGGGATTAAAGGCGTGTGCCACCATGCCCGGCAATATTTTTTGTTGTTGTTGTTTTGAGACAGGGTTTCTCTGTGTAGTCCTGGATGTCCTAGAACTCACTCTGTAGACCAGACTGGCCTCGAACTCAGAAATTTGCCTGCCTTTGCCTCCCAAGTGCTGGGATTAAAGGTGTGTGCCACCACCGCCCGGCGAGGGGCAGTGTTAATAAACATTAATAAACACTGGGACAGTGGAGCTAGGGACAGCAAGAAGACAGTGGCTAACACACTCTATGTGTACCTTGGGTAAAGTCTGTGGTCAGTGGAAAGTGCCCTGTTCCAGGCTGTGTCCCTTTTCATCCTCCAGCTCTTGGACTCACGGAAGAACAGTGAGGACTGAATTACCATAGCAACCAAGGTGAGGTATAAGGGCAGGAAGGGATGACCTCTGTCTTGCTGGTCCCCAAATTAGGCCCAAGACACATAGCTTAAGTTTAGTGGTTAAACACAGTGCAGCAGCCGTATCTGAGAAGGACAGGGGGTGTTTCTGTAGTCCTGTTTTCCAGCAAGACCACCAGGGCTCCAAAGTACTCTTAGGAGGGAACCAGGAACAGGAATTGCTTTGTGACTCTTCCCTGTGTCCTCCGTGCCACCACACCTGGTAAGGAGGCTCCTCAGAGTGCAAGGAAAGGAGTGCTGAGGAGATAGAACGGGGCAAGGACTGAAAAGCTCACTGAAGGCATCCTGCATTGTGGGTAACAAAGTGGGACATCTAAAATGGAAGACTCTTTGTGTTCACGGTTTTATGCCTTTCAAGATATGTTTTAAGAAAAGTAAGGGTAGATGCTTGGCTCTGATGAACATCTCTATCATGAATTCCCCAAACTATGTCTGTCTTCTAGAGATAAATTTTGGTCTGTTGACAGAAGGGCTGTTATAAGTTCGTGGTCAGCCTAGGCTACACCACAAGACCCTGTCCCACAACAGACCAAAACCCCAAAAGCAAACAAACTAAATAAATGGGTTGAAAATGCTAGAAAGACTAGCAGCGAGACTTAACGCTTCTCTCCAAAGATTGTGCTTAAAGCCAGAGCCGGGGTGGGGGATGTATCTCGGCAAGGAAGCATCTACCTGGTGTGCATAAGGCCCTGGCTTCCGCGCACCCACCCAGTCCAGCCCAGCTTTGTCCTGCCAAGCCACAGCTTCCAGTGTACCACTCCTTCTTGTGGGAAAGAAAAGATGTTCAGAAAAACTGGCTTCATAACAGCTTCTGGAGTTTTTCTAAATAGTAATGGGACACAAATTTTCCATCTAATCCTTGGCCCGTGGGCTGGAGTATTTTTCTGGGCTGGGAGCTGGGCCTCTGCAACCCAATGCTGCCAGCAGGTGCACAGCACACTGGCTCTTAGGGCTTGAAAACTGTCCTTCAGACGTGAGAGGCCCATATTTTTTTTTCTTCCAATATATTGGCCTGTTTGACTTTTTATTAAAAGTCTCTCTGATTTCCCAAAGTTTAGATGCCAAAACTTTGTTTCTTGGTCTTTACAGATGGTTTAGTAAATGGCTTGTAGTGGAGATGCTGAGATGAAGTGATCTGGTTTCACACACTTCAGTGGCTGTGTGAAAGTTCCATCCCAGGATGTAGAGACTCAAGGTTATATATTTAGGCTGCTGAGCATCAAGGTAGAGAAGCTGATGCATGGGGAGAATCTTAGACAGGAAGACAGGCAGGCTTAAGGACAGGGGAGTGATCCTTGAAGAGGGACAATTGTCCTATGAATTCTGGAATGTCCAGGAGCAGTCTCCATATTTAAAGATCAGTTTAAATAGCTTTGGGTCAATTTTTGTACTTTATTTAAGTAGGCCTCCAGTTTCCCCCTCATAAGTCTGGGATAGAAGCAGCTGACTTCTTTTTCAATCATATTTAGTAGTTTAGGCCTCATGTTCACAAAATGGCTGCTTATCTTCTAAATATCCTATCCATAGTGCAGGCCTGACAGATCAGGGCTAAAAGGAAGAAAACGAATGACAACCGTGTGTCCTTTGTGTGATCAGAAAAGCAATATACTTCCTGACTTCCTGCCTGACTTGAGGCTCACAGGCTGGACTGGATCACAGGCTGCCTCTACCTTTAACAGAAGCATTTGTTGTCTCTTCCCCGCCTTCTTTCTTCCCTCCCCTCCTTTACTTCACTAAAATGCCAGTGGAATCAGAGTCTGTCAGTAAAAAATGCAGACTAGCATATGTATCCTGCTGGGACCCAGGATAGCTCTCCAACTAGTCTTTGAAGTTCTCACATGAACAATGGACCTTATCAGCTCATAGAGGCTCCTAAACCAGAGGGTTGCTTTGAATATTAATGAATTCATTTCCATAAAGCAGAATAGCACTGTAGAAGTAGGTAAGTCCCCCAATAAAGGGGAGGCTCTATACATGCTTCCACAGCAAGTATGGCCTGACACCAAGCATGGCTGCTCCGATGGTGTTTCTCTTTTGCAAGAGAATACTACAATCTGATAGTCACTCTACCTGCGAGGATTTGGAGCTGAGCTGGGACTTTTGGATGATAGAGCACGCCTCAGAAACCTGGGACTGAGTCCGACGGTGTCTTGGTCTGGGGTTGAGCAACCTCTTCCTTGTGGTGCTAAGTCACGGCAAGAGCAAGAACAGTGAGGAAATTGAGCTATGGTGCTATTTCCCAGCTTCCCGAATGCTAACTAGAGTGCTGCGTGACAGGTTTTCTCCCTTGCTCTCCTGACAGAGAGGAAGAGGCAGTGAAGCTGCTCTGTGGCGATGGCAGAGCTGTCAGAGGGGTCTGAGTTCTGGGTGGCTTCATGCGTGGAGCTGAGCGCTGCTCTGGTACCCATCCTAGATTCAAAGCGGGGAGAGCTTCATGGCTTCATATGAGGTCTTTACATTTTGGAACTTTCCATTCTATCCCTTTATTGCAACTAATATAACCATATCCATAATTTAAAACAGTATCTTTAAAAGCACATTTGCTTATAACATGTGTGAAGTATTTCTGGAAAGATGCATATAAATTTTAACTAAAGGCTCTGTAGGGAGACGGCAACTGAGAGAATGGGAGACGGTGAGGGGGGGAGGCCTGTTTTCTTTTGTTTATACTCCATGTCCATTTAAACTTGTTGAGATTTGAACAGGGTAAATGTAAGACTTATTTCAGAAATGAAGATGCACTGTAATTTGAAGTGTTGTTTGGGGCATCTTTACACTGGCCAGCAGTCGGCCTGCACAGCTTATCTCCCTATCTCATGGCCAGCAACAGGAGAAAGGTGGTAGGTAAGGCTGGAAGATGGGGCGGCAGCCTGGTGTCTGGCTGAATGGCACAGGGCTGCAGTGCTCTGCCCAGCACAGCTCCTCTGGGTGCCGGTATCTGGATGGCTCGTCTCCCATCTGATTCTTGTGTCCGCTTGCAGAAGATGATCACTGCATGCAGATTAATGTCCCTCTCCTGAGCATCCCTCGTTGCAAGATGGTATCTTTTAATATAATGCATTCTGAGCAATTCATCCTGAATTTTTGATTGTGCAACACTGCATTCTGCAGTCACCTGACGAAGACTCGGTGCCCATCCTGGAAACAGGAGTGGATGTTCTTGCCCTTATATCTTATGTTGAAATGAATGATTTATTATTTTCCTGTTCATGACTTTCAAAAAGACTTCCACTTCAAGGCCAAGCATATAATTTTCAGCTTTTTTCCCCTGAAGTACAAAATGGAGGTTTTATATTTAATGTGGATGGGGAGAAGAGAGGGGGCATTGTGAGATGGACAGGAGCCCCAAATCTAATGGACATTTGAAGTGATTGTGTTATTCTTGCTTTCACGCAATGGCTTGTGTTATAAGCCATGGAGCCTGGAAAGCACGGACTCCCCTTGCTGGGACACAGCGCAGCACATTCCCTTCTTAGAAGTCCTTGGACTCCATTATCTTCCCCCAAGAGTGTTAGCCACATGGATTGTTCAGTAAATTAGAAAGCCATAAAGATCCCCATGGCTTCAGAAGCCACCTTTTACTGATTTCCAAGTTGAGCCATTCAGGAGGCGATGCATTGTGTATACTCTTTTATAAACTGATGACATCAACGCAGAAACAAAACCTGGGAGCAAAGGGGTCAGATGGGGGGACAAGGGATAAGAGGGATGGTGGCAGGGTGCAGTAGAAGATGTCCCCATGCATGAAAATGCTGTGTGTAGCACTGTGTAGCAGGGAGAAAGTTACGTGCCATTGGCATTCCTCATTTGAATTATTCCTGTGGTCTTCACTGCCCACTATACTGGGATTTATGGTGGCCCTATATGGCCAGGCCAGACATTCCTAGGATGACTTGATATAGCCGGAATAGATGTTGCTGATTCCTGGGTGTGTCCAGCATTCGACTGTCTTATGCCTCCCAGATGTGTCATGAACTGTCCCCCTCTTCCTGAGGCTGCCCCTGCAATGTGCTCATTTGTCTAAGGAACCTTCCACTGCCAGTCCTGCACTAAGGTGTGAGTCTACGCCATAGGAACCAGGGCTTTGCTATCTCTGCCGCCTGGCCCAGGGCTGGATCACATTAAGTCCTTGTGACTACAAATTGCATCAAATATACAAGCAGAATAAATAAATGAACCAAAGATGGAGATTCTTCTGTGCAAAAAAAAAATGGCTCTCTGACAAAGATTAGCAAACTATAACCATCACGAGTCAAATTATCCTATGGACCAAATCCAGCCTAATTTTGTAAGGCCTGTCACTAAGCATACATTTGCATCTTTAAATGATTGGGGAAAAATAGAATAAGGATGATATTGTTGGTGTCTAGGAATCACCTCACAAACCGCATGAAACTTGATCTCAGTCAGACAGGGATATTTTATAGAGCATACACCAGAGCTGGGAACCGAACCATGACATTGAGTTAAGATTCTACAAGGTTTTAAAGCTCCAAATCCACAAAAATCTATGTCCCGTTAGTTCACCATTCTGGATTTAGGAATAGGGGACTTCCTTAGGAACATGTCTTTGTTGTACACTTATCCTGCTCCCATTGGTTGGGTATTCAACTGTGGCAGAGGACTTGCCTTGTCTAACATTCGTGCCCTAAGTTGTTTAACATTCATGTCTTAACGTGCCAACCAGGATGCCAGATACTCACGTACATGTCTCTTTCTGCCAAGTAGGATGTCAGTTCCCAGGGAGGTCTTGGGAACTTAACCTTAAATAGACACCACTCAAAATGGAAGTCTTATTCCAAATAGTTTCTTATATGGGTGCAGGTGTCTCTCCACCCTTATGTAGGGTCCATCCCAGGGGAAGCTTGTAAAGGCCAATACCATAAAAGCTTATACATTGGTGCAGGAAGTACTGCTGGGTGGTTGGTTTGGGTCCAAGTTAATTGCGGGTAACTATACAGAAGAGTTCTACTGACTTCTAATGTGATTGGTTTTCAAGGGCACAGAACATAACAGAATATGTAACCAGTCTTGGCATTAGACAGTTTCCTTATAATGGCAGGCTAGCAAGGTAACTGTTACCTAGGCCTTAACATTTTACCTAGGCATTAATATTTTACTTAGGTCTCAACAATATGTCACATGTAATTATACAAAATTGAAATTTCAGTGACTATCAGTAAACTTTTACTTAAGCAGCCAATACCTGTTAGTTTACACAATACTGTCACTTTTTTTTTTTT